>CM077109.1:17751807-17791086 GCA_039619505.1 Cimex hemipterus | reverse complement strand
TAAAATGTTCTAGCATTGTATAAATTCATTTTTTATCTAAAATTTTCTAGCATTGTATAATTTTTTTATCTAAAATTTTATAGCAGTGTATAAATCCATTTTTTATCTAAAATTTTCTGGCTTTGTATAATTTTTGTATCTAAAATTTTCTAGCAGTGTATAAATCCATTTTTTATGTAAAATTTTCTAGCATTATATAAATTCATGTTTTTCATATCCTACATGTATTCGTAATATTTAATCACTGTTATAAATCACAGACCCTGAAGATGACCTCAATAATGACCGAAACGTTCGCACGAAAAAGAAAACACTACGTCACACCAGACCACATCTCACGACCTCCAAATAATCTAAAATAAAATGTTTAAGTATTTATGTTTTCCTTTGAAGGAGCATTTCCTTAAGTGACCGGAGGGAGATGTTAGCGGTCGAATGGAGCGGGTGCACATTAATGGAAAGGACGGCATTATTTAAGTTGATTTTACAATAGTTCATTACTATCCTATTAAGGTAAGCTAGTACATAATTTATTTTCCTTCTATGAAGGGTTTAGAAGAAACATCGCATTCTAAACTTTTTTGACGCAGGGTCATTCCGGTTGAGATGATGTTCTCCTTTTGCGGAAATGGTCCGATCCTCTTCAAACTTTCTTGTTTAACGCCCCGCTCGATCCCGGGTGATGAAAAGTTCCGATTCCGCTGTAACTCCGGGATAATTCCGAGGGATGTTGTAGTTCGGTTGTTACGACGTCTACGTGACGGCAACCCGGGTTCCGACCCCAATCATCCCAGAGACACGCTGTCTCCCATCATCACAAAACATTCCCTCCTATCATTCTTCTCCTTATTCCTCTATTTAAAGCCTTGTTTTTATTATTATTTTTTCGTATATATCTTCCTTTCAACCAGGATATTCTTAAACCGAGTTCAAACAGAATTACAAAAGCGTTTTAAAAGAACCATTAAAATCTGATAATTAAGTGCCCCGCATTAATAAACTGTGGAAAAAATTTGGGATTTCTGCATGTACAGCTGCGGTGTGTGACCACCAGCTTTGTGGTCTGCCAATTATGACGACACGCTGGACCAAATCACACTGATAATTCATACATGAGTTTTAAAGAATTGTCACTTTTCGATTATTGAAATGATTTTATTTTTTATTTTTAGAGAGATTTTGCATAACGCTTCCGCTATTTCAAGGTCAACGTTATATTTCAATGTGGCAAAAAGGAGGGAAAATTCAAAAGATGCGGGTTGAGATCACGAGAGCGCAAGTGGTAGAAGAGCAGTGGTGTATCAAGCCGAAGATCCTGGGTTCGAATCCCGCTCGTGCCATTGATTTTTTTCATTTCAACTGAAAACTTTAACTAATTGTATTTTATTTAACTTCTTTCAAATAACGTATGATGTTATTTTTGAATAACGGATTTTGCCGCTAACGCTAAGTTTCCTGAGGAGTACGGTTTATAGCTAAAATCTTAAATGGCAAACGAACGAAAACGTTCACGGATTTATGGATTTTATATTGATTGGCTGATAGTTGACTACCACTCCATTCTCGCTAATAAATGACATTTCTTGACACGGTACGTCTTTTCTCTTAAGGGATCAGGGTACGTGAATTATAAATGATCTTCGTTGATGATACAATTTAAATCTTTCTTCAAAGAATGATATGACCATGTGAAAGATAAAAATAAATTTCCATTATACAAATATTATATAAAGGTTTGGAAATTTGGATTCACCGGACTTCACGAATGCTACAAGCACATTTCACAATTTGATAAAGAACATAATTAATCAAAAGCCAACTAGAGGTTTTGCTAAGTAGTTCAATTTTTTTCCACTTCATAACTGTTTCTAAAAGTTTTGAATCAACAAGTCCGTGAAATCATTTTTTTTAACAACGAATTGGTGGGAAGGTGTTTTTAAAGACGCGACGCGATTGATTCTTATTTCACGATACGATTGACTTTTATGACGCGACGAGATGGATTCTTATGACGGAGTGGCGATAGATTTTTGACGCGACGCGATGGATTTTTATGACGCGACGGATTCTTATGACGAGTGGCGATAGATTCTTATGACGCGATACGATTGATTGTTATGACGCGACGAGATGGATTCTTATGACGCGACTGATTCTAATGACGAGAGGCGATAGATTTGTATGACGCGACGCGATGGATTCTTATGATGCGATGAGGTGGATTCTTATGACGAGTGGCGATAGATTTTTATGACGCGACCCGATAGATTTTTACGACGCGACGCGATGGATTTTTATGACGCGACGCTTATGATGCGACGAGATGGATTCTTATGACGAGTGGCGATAGATTTTTATGACGCGACGCGATAGATTTTTACGACGCGACACGATGGATTTTTATGACGCGATGCTTATGATGCGACGAGATGGATTCTTATGACGAGTGGTGATAGATTTTTACGACGCGACGAGATGGATTCTTATGATGCGACGAGGTGCATTCTTATGACGAGTGGCGATAGATTCTTATGACGCGACTGATCCTTATGACGCGTGTGACGGGAAGCGATTGATTCTTATGACACGACGCGGTTGTAATGAGCTTCCACATAAAAACGATCCTCAAATTAATAAATAAGCGTTCCCTGATAAATTGCGAATGTGTTTAAATAGCCATCATTAGACATATCCATGTACAGATGTATCTGCATGCAGTGTAGATCTTCGTTCCTTTTTTTCCTTCACTCACCCTTGAAAACTCGATATTCGTCGAGGCGGGGTTATAAGCAAAATCTGCCAAAATTTGATAAATTTATTGTTATTATTACTGCTTATTTCAATTTTTTAAATTGTCAACTCACCTTGTATTCTTTCTGGTTTTCTGTCTGTGTTTAACTTCAGATTTCAATTGAATTTTCGTAATACGAAAAATCGATAAAGACATCTATTGGGTTGTCCGGAAAATAATGCAGGATTTTAAGTTTTCATTAAAAAAAATCTATATAAAATATTCTGTTTACGTTTACAGGATTACTCATTTGTATGAATGTCAACACTTATTAATCCTCTTCCAAATGATATTGTTTGTTTACCTCTGTAGCATTTCGCTACTTGGAAATAATTCAGTCATCCTTATAAATGTCAAAGCGAGAATTTCGTACGATTTTCTTTTACGAGTTTAAACTCGGCCGAAGCGGAGCCCAAACGGCTAGAAACATTAACCAAGTCTGGGGCGAGGGTTGTGTTAATGAGTGCACTGTGCAAAGGCGGTTTAAAAAATTTCGGGAGGGAGATTTCAGCCTTGAAGATGAAGAAGGTCGTGGAAGGCCTTCCTCTCTTAATGATGATGTTCTGCGATCAGTGGTGGAAGAAAACCCCAAAACAACTGTTCGAGAACTTGCAGAGCAACTCAAAGTCAGTAAAACGACCGTCGCTGACCACCTCTTTGGTCAATCGGAAAGGGCCCATTTTGTTGCATGACAACGCTCGACCACATATGTCACGTGTAACGTCACAAAAATTATTGGAGCTTGGCTATGAAACTTTGCCTCACCCACCCTACTCTCCGGACCTCTCGCCTACTGACTACCATTTTTTTAGACACCTGGACCACTACTTACAACACATAATATTCAAAAATCAAACGGAACTGGAAAATGCATTTATTGACTTTATCAATTCTAAAAATTCTGAATTCTACTCAGACGGAATTAATAAGTTACCAACACGTTGGGAGAAATGTATTGAGAGTATGGGAAATTATTTTGATTAAAGAACATTGCTTTAAAGTAACTAGTTTCTTTTTTTTGTTTAATACCAAAATCCTGCATTATTTTCCGGACAACCCAATATATAAAACAGGAAAATAATACACAATCTTACAATATATACAATTTTTATTGTTTTTTATTTTTTTATTTTTATTACAGTTCCACGAGATTGTTACAATCGAAAAGGACAAATTAAATATAGTTAATAAAGTATTAAAACACTATTAACCAACTAATAATATTTTCAAACACTTACATCCTATTAAAATGTAGAAAGTTTAGAAATCAGTTAATTTGCCCGTTGGTGTCATAAAATTTTCAAGGGAAACGTTGGCGTTTCTATTATAAACTGTTTTGCTTTTAATTTACTACAATTAAAATCTTAGAACTAAATTAAAAAAAAAATCACAACCAAAGTCTCCCTTGAGACATCTACAGAGACATAGTTTTTTTCAAAAAACGATGACTAATAGTTTAGGATTAAAAGGTATTTAAAAAAAAAAAGAAATGATTTTTCAATGGTAACGAAACAATAATCAAAAGATAAAAAATTTTGTGCATCTGACAACAAAATAAAAACAAAAATAAATTTCTTTTAAAATATTTCCCGAGTTATAAAGTAATATACAGGTACTTGATTCTAAGTAATTGGATTTTTTAGGCCGAGGGTCTGTCCTATTCTTAAATACAAAACATAATTTAAAAGTTAGGAATAAAAATGCGAAACAAATGTACGGTCGGGGTTTTACTCGATGAGGCGGCACTGAACGCCGATCGGTATTTCCAAAATCCCGTTTCGCTTCAGAAAACGAAAAACAGAAAATAAATAAAAATACTTTTTTTTTTCAGTTCGGAAAAATTGAGTCTTGAGATCGCCCGTTAATTAAACGGGCGGCGGGCCGCGAACGTAGCGTAGCTGAGGGGAGATCGAAAGGCTGAGGTTGTTCATGGCATCGCAGCACTGCGGCTCCAGCAGACATGCTATGCAGAAAATGGCCATCACGGCGATCTGGAACGGGAGACCTGCCCTGAGCGCGCGCCAGAACCACCAACCGCGGCTGCCCCTCGTACCGCTCTCATCGTCCACCCTAAAACAAAAGCAAATCATGAAAATCCAATCAAAATCATAAAACACAAAACAACAATTTAAAAAATAAAAAAAGCAATGTCCACATGTCACTCATGAGAACACATTCTACATTTACACCTTTTTGTTTTGCAATACCCGCAAAACCTATCACGTACTCTAAAATGTACCGTCGATTCCGTCTTAAATGAGCAATTATTTGGATGTACTACAAAACGTTTTACACGGTCACAGCATAATCGCTAATGCCAGCTACAACCAGAGGACACATGCCATGAGAAACCAGCCAGTGCAAGTACTCAAGAGAGGGATTAAGAGGAAAGTTTTCTCTGACGTCATCGATGTATAAAGTGGGCTCGAGCTGTGTGAATCTTTTCGATGCGCTAGATCTTCCTTGGAAGCACCATCTGTCCAAACCGGTCCGAGAAAAATCTGGTATACGGTTAGTTTGGGCCTAGCAGTCATCATAGTTATCCTAGTCTTTAGGTTACCTCTTAAGTTTAGCGTGGTTATTCTACAACATACTGCTATGCCACAAGTTCTAATTGTTTTGCTTGAAGTTCAATCTTTGTCGTTGATGTACAGTGGAGTGCAACACTGTTTTTTCAATGTAAACACCGAGTCCTTTTTCTTCATTTTTTCTTGTACTTAATTTTATATATCAGTCTTCGAAGAAGTCAATCGGCGACAAAATTGCATTAACTACCGCTTATAATAATGAAAGTCATGCGTGTAAATGAATTAAAAGATGGGACTAAGAATGTTCCCTCGTGAGACGTTGGTTTATTGTCTGACTTTTGCCGCACTTCACTCTAAAGCAAAAAGACTTCTTGCAAAAAAAAAAACAAGGAACAAGATCTTTTTTCAGAGTGATAGAGGGAACTTCATTTCAAAGAAAAACAAAACGACACTTTTTAAGTTTGGACTGATGAACCCTTGCACTTTCTTTAAGATTTGAATTGTTTCTTACATGGTTTTTATGGAAAAAGCTAAAGAAAAGAGTTAAACATCATTTTAGTCTAAATTTGCCTAAAGTTGTTTTTAACCAGTGATGGTGTAATAGGAGAGGTTAGGGGTATTCACGATCTTTGTGTTAACCTGTTAACTCTGTTAGGTCCTGTTCCACCAACAAGAATCGTGACGTAGACTTGTAAGAATCGGCTAGTTAACATTTAACTGTTAAGGGCCGGAAACGGCTTAGGTACAGTTAACAATGAAGGACAGACGGCTAGTCTAATCTAACGATCTAACACGCCGGGGCCAATGTTAGGTTAGGTCGAAAATGTAGTTTCATTGCTATCCGCTAGGGCGTAGGTAACCAACATGTCCGCCATGAATTTAACAGCTGTTTTTTGTTTACACGTATTTTTATTTTTAAATACATGCGTATTAATAATAATTAAATCGGACCAATGCATTTCTTTTGTTAAATTCTGACCTGTCTTTATACTCTCATTCATAATATACATACATTCCCTATTCTATAAAGTTTTAGTCTGTTTGAGGTTAGGATAGTTTTAGTTATGTCGCCACGAAATGAATGTCATTTGTTAATACTTTTTGAGTGCATAGATAGAATTTCGAATGAAAGAATGGATTAACTTTCCTTTTTTTATTAACTTCTGTCATCTTACAATTTCGCAAAAAAGAAAGCCAAAACAAACAACAAACCTTAAAGGACTGTTATAGCTTTATTTTTGGTTCTACGAAAAAATTAACATTTAACATCCTAAGAAAAGATGGGCCATTTACGATCTTGCTTGACATTTCCCTATGTCGAGTTAACACGAGTTACCATCTTACAATCATCTTGAATACCCCCTGATACGTTTCAAGCGCTTTTTTTTCGAATGTTACAGCAATTGCCATGCACCCCAGAACAGAAATAACAAAATATTTTACCCCGATATTTTATTTATTTCTTTATAATCAAGGGAACGTGAGGGGGGCCAAAAAGAGCAGATGCGCCTTTTAGGTGACAAACGGCGACAATCCCATTCCCTTGCCACTGATTTATGGCCTTTTGGGAAACTCACTTTTTTCGGGGTAAAACAGGAGGAGATTTGTAAAAAAATCCAAAAAAAGGGGGCGGTAAGATAATCGAATCCTATATGAAGGGCGTGTGGGGAATTAAAGGATTTGCGAGATTGGATTCGGCCTCGTGACTCCTCTTATGATATATGGTCTGTTTCTTCTTCCACGCCCTTCTTCCATAAATGATGACCGGCATCGTGGTTTTCAAAATTCGGAACCCTTTAGAGCCCAGATCAAACCGAACAGGTAAAGCTCGTGGACGTCCGGCTGGCAAGGAGAAATTGGCCGTCATCGATCTCCCAACCCCTGGGGCTCCGGCCGATTCGTCCCGGTTGATCCGAGAATCACCGTGTTAACTGAACCCCCGACGACTTTTAATAATAGTTCTCATTTGTATCTCAGTCTTGACGGTGATATTTGCTTTTTCTTATTGGAGCAGAGGAAAAAAAACGTGAAAAATCCACCAGCAATAAAGGCTCCCGGAGCGTCAATAAAAACAGGCTTAACGACTCGACTTAAGACCCTTTATTGCTCCGTTATGGCGCTTAGAAGAGCCACTTTTAATTGCCCTCTTCCGGCTAACATCTTGAGCATTTTGGTACATTGTTAATAACTCTCATAACAAGATACCGAAGATTAGCGCCGAGGCTTCTTTCTAATCCTAGGGCGAAATTTGTCGGATGTGGGTCTTAAGTGAGTTAACTTCCGCTCGTATGGCCATGCTTTATAATAATTACACAAGTTATGGTTATTTCTAAAGCTAAGCTCGAGCTTTCAGACGCTGGATTCGCTCTATAACACGTCTGCACACTCGGGGCAAAAGTGGATTAGTAAAAAAAATCCAGGATGGCTTTGTTTCCAGCAAAATTCGGAACAGGTGATCCAGATCGCTGGGCAGTAAAGATAATTCTCGAATCTTGTCATATTCCGCCGTTCTATATATGGCCAAAGGAATCTCACCCTTCAATTATAAGGGGCGTTTCAACCTTTCTGTACAATTCCAAGAATCGACGGAAAACCGTGCTCAAGTCAAGCACGATTCTCATATCGGATGGCATTCCACGTTCTCAATATGGAGCCAAAGAATGGCACCACTCAATTAGGTGGACACACATAGAGTAAATCTTTCTCTACATAGAGGACATATATGTTGCCCTTGGCCCAAAGATCCGTGGGTCAACCTAGCATGGCCTATCCTTAACAGGGTACGATGACCTTTCTCCAAGTATCGACAGTGCTTTTACGTGACAGCTTTAACGGCATATTGCTTTTATACGGAAATGATTTTCTCATCGGCTCCCAGGAATATGCACTTTTCTGATTTTGGTAAATTTTGGCTTATCCAGTTTTAATAGCAGCAGATTCAAAACGAGACTATTGTAGCTACAGCCATAAATTCGAATTTTGTAATTTTACTTTTATACTTGTTGCCAGTTTAAATCATTAGATATAGTTTTATAGTACTGATGAACAGCAGATATTACTCGAAAGTCTGACGATGGAGCTGAGATTCTTTCTTTCCTTTTTTCACCTGATTATATATGATAGGGGTATTCACTATCTTTGTGTTAACCCTGTTAGATGGATAAAATTGATGAGGTCGACTTGTAAGAATCGGCCAGTTAACCTTGCTCCATCTAACAGGTCAGAGCCAATGTTAGAGGTTAGGTTGAAAATGTAGTTACATTGCTATCCGTTAGGGCGAAGGTAACCAATATGGCCGCCATGAATTTAACAGGTGTTTTTCGTTTAAAGTTTTTTTATTCTTAAATACGCTTTAATTAAATCAGACCAATTCCACTTGTTAATTTCTGACCTATCCTTATACTCTAATTGATAATAGATAAATCTTCTATCCTATAAAATTGTAGGCTGTTAGATATTGGGTTAGAAATGTAGTATCATTTCTGTCCGTTAGGGTGTAAGGAACCAGCATGGCAGCCATGAATTTAACAGCTGTTTTTTGTTTACACGTATTATTATTTTTAAATACGTATTAATTAAGTCAGAAAACATTTCTTCAAAGCACGGTTCTCATATCGGATGGCACTCCATGCTCTCAATAGTCAAAGGATTCGTAAGTACGCATTACTTAAACCTTATACATCTGGCCGTATGTCTTTTCTCTTAAGGGATCTTAAAGGGAGAAATATAAACGATCTACGTTGATGATACATTTAAATCTTTCCTCAAAGAACGATATGACCACGTGAGAGATAAAAATAAATTTCCATTATACAAATATTATATAAAGGTTTGGAAATTTGGATTCACCGGACTTCACGAATGCTACAAGCACATTTCACAATTTGATAAAGAACATGATTAATCAAAAGCCAAGTAGTTCTATTTGTTTTTCCACTTCATAATTGTTTCTAAAAGTTTTGAATCAACAAGTCCGTGAAATCATTCTTCTTTTTGTTTTGTTTAACAAATCGCCCTCGTTTCTTTTTTTTTTTAATTCCGACTTTAAAGAAGGGGGCTCCGGCCCTCTTCGAGAAGGGGTCCCGGTGCCGGGGTATGCAAATGGAATAAATTGTTTACAAGAAACAAATAGGAGGGAATTCCTGTAAATATCTCAGGAGGGCCTCCTCATCGCAGGTCATTAGTCAGTGACGTTTGGGGGGGGGGCAGACAATATCGTCTCCGAGGGGGTTCCCCACTCGATTTAAGGGTTAATTTGTTGCCAGGTCGTCTTAATTTGGAGTTATGACAGACGGACCCCTTCCGGAAGGGTGGAACGGATAGGATCGACTATTTCAAATACCGGGACGTTAATTACCACCAGGCGGCAGTAAAAGTCGAAGAAATCCCCTCTTATAAGGAAAGGTAGGCAGAAGCTAAATGGATTTATCGAGCATTTCTGGAATTCACCCCGGAGTAGGATCCGCAACGGAGTGGAATGTATATATAATACATACAAGTTGGAACATATATGCTGAATGTACAAAATAGAAAAATTTCTTTAACTGAAATGCAAAATTCCACCCATTTGTAACATAACATGATTTGTATATATTAATCAGGGTTTCACGTTATTTTAACGTTTAATAATCGAGTTTTTGTTTAAAAAAGTAAAAATGTAGTAAACTGTTGTCCCTGCTGTAGGTTAGCCTAGGTAGACGTACTTTTGAGGTTATGTCATAAATGTTGGGCGTTCATGTCTAAAGAACGGGCCGGCCAGACCAACCCTGATGTTATGCTGTTGAATATAGGTTTGTACGATGAGACATGTGGACGATTATCGCCCATTGGGACAGTCGCTGATGTCATCAAGGATAAGCAAGGATGTTGGATGATTTCATCCACAAAACGAGTGACCGCCAAAGATTCTCCATTGAAATCCCCGTCCCCAGACTATCACTGAAAAAAGAGCCCTAGTTTCCGCTGAAAGCTAAACTGCATATCTTCAAGGCTGTTTCACGTGCAGTGTGCATGGAGACTGGCCTTGACCGCATATTTTTGTTTATGTTGGCTCTGGATGATCATTACCAGGTTAATTTCCTCTCAATTGACCACTGTACACGCATAATGGCGGAAGAGATACGTGGGCGTTGTCAATCTGGATGGGGTGACATGCCTTGGCTCAATGCAGAGAGCGTGTAGGCATGCCGCCGGAAGAATGACGCTCGGACATGGTAGCGAGTTTTATCTCCTGTTCCGCGTTTTGGGAGAATGTATCGGTGTGAATGGGAAGGGACTGATGGCGAAGTAGCTTTTCCAACGCCTCTCAGGTTGCGTGTATGAGGTGGGCCGATGACGGTAATTTTATAAAAATACCCTATCAACCTCAATTTAGATTAGTTTATTACAGAGAACAGGAAGATGAAGGAATAACGAGTCAGTGAGATCAATGCACGTTGATGTGAATGTATTTATTAGTGTGAATGGACAGGGGCTGATGGTGCGCCCTTCATGCTGCGTGCGTGGTCTACAACGGAAAACTTTTCAAACACCCCTTTGACCAAAATTAGATTAGTTTATTGTAGCGAACAGGTAGATGGAGGAATATCGAGTACTCCATCCACCAAAGAATGAGTGCGATCAATGTATGTTGGTATGAATGTATTTTTACGCGTGTAGTGGTATTTTGCTTGTGCTTCGTGGTTAAAATGACCAAGCTGTTGAACACGACTGTCAAAAAACTGTCCTCAATATTTTCTCCCTGTCGACCACATCCACATCATCACAGTTTATGTCATGTTTGGTGACATTCATGATGATGCTTTGACAAAGCTGGTCCTAGTTGTTGTAAGAACAATCATATCTGTCCTGTGTCAAACTGGTATCCGGGTCATGTTTGGTCTGACCATAGTAACCAAGGTGCAATCTTTACACGGGATAGAGTAAACCAAGTTGGACTATCTTAAAGGCGAATCGGTTTATTTTTTGCGGAAATTTTCTTACCCACCTTATTGTTATATTTAAAAACTGATCCATCTCCAATGTATACCAAAGGAGAAAATTTTAATCCCAGCTCCGCTAATACAGTTGTCAAGATGAGTTAACATTCTTTGTGAGATGGAACTTCTTAATTTTAATCGAGAATTTTTTTTTTTACAATGGATAACAGGGATTGGAGGAGTTCCTCTCCTGAGCACTGCAGCTGAGCTGTACAGCTTATTGTACTTTATCCCTTGTTCGATTTGTGGGGGCTCGCTACACAAATGCAAACTTGAGCCCCGTGGTGCAGGTGTTCTTCCACCGAAGAAAACGAATTTAAGGTTAGGGATGGTAATCATGAGTGCCATGTCAATTTCTTTCAATTGCGGCAACCAAGTCCAGAGGGACGGTGGTGATCGAACCCCCGCCCGCGGGAGTTACTAGCCGAGAGTCGGACGCTTTAACCACTCGGCTACTTCTGCACTCTAATCAGGGATAGTGGATAACCACTATTTTTCAACATGGATATGATCACCTCATAATCCCCAAGCTAAGAGGTTATCTACATTTTTACAAATAGCAATTTTAGATATTTTAGTTCGAATATTTTCAGTCGATCAATACAGCAACACAATGATATAAATAATTTAATATTAATAAATTCTAGATCTGTATCGCGAAGTGGAACCTTACCTTGGAAGCTTTCCATTGGCACAATTTCCGTTATAGTCGGATTTGAAAGTTTTCGCTTCGGCGCACACATTGGTCCTTACGATGAGATCTCGGCAGGTCACCTGAAGTCCTCTTAGATCTTTTTCAGTCTGTTCAAGTCTCTGTAATTATGTTTCGAGATGAAAAATCACAAGTTCGTTCTTTTAGGCAGATTTCAAGTTACCTTAGCCATGTTGACTATGGCGGCAGACCCCGGTGCTAAAACGGCTTCCAAGTGGCGCACGAGACGTCTCAGCGCCGCCAGTTTCTTTTCTCTTTCGCTCAAATCCCCTTCGGAGCCGGAATCCGAGATGCCGGAATCCGAGTAGTTGCCACCACATGGGGTCATATCGTATACGGTCTGTGGGAAGTAAAAATACCCAATTAAAAAAAAAAGTCGAGATTCCACGCGACATCTGCAGCCCATTGTCCGAGGTCTTGTAAAAATAATAAAAATTCAAATAAAACCGGATTTGAAAACGGGGGAGGAGACGCAGCGTGCACGGAATTGTGCTTTTTCCCCCCAGGGGCGGAAAAAATGAACAAAATACGTGTCCGGGTAGAGATTGGCGGACATGTGCGACTGATGGTCCGAGATTGTCATTAGCGTGGATAATGCCACAATTTCAGTTGTTAAACTGGGTCCGTTCGTCTATTTGGGAGGACGATCCCGACCCGAGCGATATATTGCATTGGCCTTATCCTGAAACTCTTATGATTGATGGTTCTTTTATGATTTATTATCGGCCCTCTTCTCAGGGAGATTGTCCGGCAAGGAGGGGACGCAAAACAGTAGGAAAACAAGCCCCCCTGTAAAAACTAGCGACTGGATTAGATTAAAACGCTACGATCCAATTTCGTATAATTACATCTCTAAATGGTTCTTGATCATCACAAAACATGAAATGGCAAATAATGTAGTATTTCAATTCATAAAACCAGGACTCACTCTCACCTGCCTTTTGGTTCCCTTCAATTTTAATTTCCCGAAGAACAGTATTTCTAATGAAAGTACAGCAAAATTAAAATTAAAAAACAAAATGAACTCTATTCTAGTATCTTCGTTCTTTGATAATTTTAAGGCGTTTTCAATCTTTATCGCATAATTTTGCATATAACAATGTTTGGTCAGGTTGTCCTCTCTCTTTCACTCACTCAAACACACACACTGCCACTTTCTTATACACTCCACTTTTCATTCACTCCTTCCATCTTTCTTTTTTCCTGTTTCTACTACTTATTCCTCACTGTTGTTCTCTGTC
Source organism: Cimex hemipterus (assembly GCA_039619505.1). Taxonomy (NCBI): domain Eukaryota; kingdom Metazoa; phylum Arthropoda; class Insecta; order Hemiptera; family Cimicidae; genus Cimex; species Cimex hemipterus. The sequence continues at coordinate 17,777,836 of CM077109.1, read as the reverse complement.
AGTTCCTCTTTATCTCGTATTCTCTCCAATAATTAATGATGTTAACAAAAATAATTCTTCAGAAATCGTGAGATGTAGGTTTCAAAAAAACATTTTCTTTATCGTGCCAACGTTTCGACCTTTATTGAGATCATCTTCAGGGCACAAAGTGTTTGTCTTCTGTGTAATTGTGCCATTAGTTGGGATAATACTACATTCCAACTCAACTCAAATTGGGCACTCTTAACTCTTCACAATTACACAGAAGACAAACACTTCGAGCCCTGAAGATGATTTCCATAAAGCTTGAAACGCGACACGATAAAGAAAATGTATTTCTGGAACTTGCATCACACCAGACCGCATCTCACGATTTCTGAATAATTAAACAAAGAAACGTTATATCATATCGATGAACATTTTTGGTACTCATGAAACTTCTGAGATAACATTCGCACCTAACGCTGCTTGCATAATTATAAGAATCATCCTAAATGTGAACACAAAAAAAAACTGAAGTTACGTTCATCCTCACTCTCTTTCTATCAGTTTGTTTCTTCATAGGTCTCGAATTTTGTTTGAGACTTTTCACAAGACACTTGTCTATCATAATAGTGATACTTTCACTTTCTTACAATCACACTATTTCATTTCCACCCTCCAAATTTCTTTCTCTCTCTCTGTATATCTGTCTGTGTGTACATTTTCTTCTTTTTATCTACTACTCTCTCCCTCAGTTTCTTTCTGATGAGCCTTTCGCATCGTCTGTGCCTCTTGATAAGACTGTCTGCCTCTCAGTCTGTTTCTTCATGCGACTCTTACTTTGTTCATCACGTAATATGTTACTCACTCCTTCACCGTTAATTATACGAGAGGTCGTACACCACACACTTCAATCGACGGGGAAAAAAAAGTTACTTTGATGTTCATATCGTTTCTGTATTCTTATTACCTGGCTGTGTGATTTTTGTACTTGTTTATTTTATAGTTTTTATCACGATTTTTCCTGAGATGGTCATTTGTGGGTGTTTTCTTTTTAATTCGATTGCCTTCGTTCTTTGAATGTCCTGATGAAGTGGAGATTAATGGAAGAGAATGCTTTCTTTCTTTCACATTCTCCCAACCACTGATCTTTTGTATATAATCCTAAATTCAAAGCTGAACACCAATCATCATCATCAAACTCTTTACGTTCTTTTATTTCCCTTCTTGGCTTGGATAGAGTTAATCTCTTGGAAGTGATGATTGACCTCTTCTTGGCCTTTTGTTTACATCCTTTAACAGTTTGTCATATTCGATCATGGCAAATTTTCCCACTTTCCTTCAACATTTCTTCCTACATAATCCTCTGACCGCCTTTGTTATTTCCTGGTCAGTTCATACCTAACAGTATGTTAAAAGTGTTAGATCCAGGTGGAGTGTCAATTAAGTCAATATGCATCAAGGAAAAGATTAATAGTTGGGTTCTCCAAGCTTTCGGCAGCTTATAGTGCCATCATCAGGGTTTTCTCAAGAGTGCAGAAAACGTCTTTGATTTAAGTAAATTCTCTCTCTCTCTCTCTCATTGTTCTAGTCAAAACACTCTGTAACCATAAATGTTACCTATAAGAAATCGCTAGTCAGGACAAAATTGTTGAGCCACAGCCATATGGATTTTTATTTGCGAGATGACTTTTTTCACCATGTTCACCATCATAACCTTAAACCAAGAAGCTTTTACAATTGTTTTACAGGTTTAATCGTTTTCTGCACTCTTGCCCTTACTGCCCTGATGATGGCACTTTAAGTTGCCGAAAACTTGGTGAACCCAACAATTAGTCTTTTCCTTTCTTAACCCGTCTAATGACCTACATGAAGATTGAAATTCCACACAGATTATCTGCAGGTCGATCAACAAACATCATATCTTCAGTATTAGATCCGTTAAATAGTAGTTGTTGTTATTAAAAGTTTTTACACGTTTCTGATGTTCTTAGTGTGCCTATCCTTCCCTACTTAGGTCAATCCGAAACGTTTTCGCTTCTCGCCATCTTCAATAGTGCGCTAGGATGAGAACAATGCTTCATGAAATAGCTACCACCTATGGATGCCGTGGAAACGGCTGCCGTTTATATCACCTCGAAGACATCTCATACAATCTGACAAAACAAAGTGAAAAATCCGATGAAGGATAAAGAAAGAGTGGAAATGACCATCGATATAAAATTAAGTCGTAAAAAATAAATCACCTTTTATGTCAACCTACGGCAAGTTTCTTTTCTAACATGGTTTATTTTTAACCAACATTTAGATTACGATGCATTTTTTGAATTTTTCCCTCTTAATTTTGCACTGCTACTTAGATATAGTAATAATTGTGTAGATCATAAAATTATGAAATGTAATAAGGTTTTATTAGCAAATTGATAAATGGCATGTTAAATAGATTTACTATAATTAAAATAAAAAATAATCGTGGGAAGCATTCATGAGCTTTATTTCAGGCATGAGTCGCCATCTATCCGACGCGGCGAAGACTACAAACGAAACTGAAATTGAGTTCCGTGATCATGGATGGCGATTACCGCACTTTTCATCCGATGCAATTTTAAACCAAATTTCCCGACTGAAATTTCATTTTTAAATAGTGAACTCTATGAATAAGCCTCAACTCGAACCATCGTGACCTTTTCCCGGTGTTGAAAGCTAAAGGCAGTTTAGAGGGTAACGTCATTGGATCCGCTTTTTCTTCTCGGTTAACTTTAAAGAACAAAACTTGCGAAAACTTAATATTATGACGGATGACCAAGGGCTAGACAAATTTGACTTATTTCTAATTAAAATTATAATACGGATGTATCGTCGTTTGGATTTTTAAGGTTTTCTTTCAAAACAGGACATCCTTGTTACCTGGGGGTCGGTGATCAGAGGGTCCTGCGGCCTCTCCGTCAGGATTTTGGCGAGGTCGCGTACGGATGTGGCCAGGTGCTGTGGTACACTTCCTCCACCTTCCTCTTCCTGCATCAGCGCCTGGTCCAACAGTCGTAACGTCTCGGAGTCGTTGCGCAGCTCTACCTGCAGGTTTGAAAGGTACGACTCGAACTGCTGCCAAGTCTTGGTCAGTTCTTTTAGGCTCTCTTCTTCCGAGGACACCCTGGAAATACCGTAAATTGTAGTTAAAGAAAAAAAAAAAAAGAAGGTCAACACAAAGAAAGATTTGGCTTATTAGTTTGATCCGGTCGATCTGTCCGATTAAACGCAATGAGGCGGTGTGGAAGAAAGTAAATTTGTTTAGATTAGGGTCGTAGGGACCGGGGGAAAATGATGTCATTATTCTCTTATTTGTCCGGGGTCGAACTTGTCGCCTAATGTCCATGACTCAATCTGTCCACTTTCTAATATCCGAGGCTCCTGCAGCCCACCCTCTTTTCCAAGGGGAATAAATCACTCGGACAGAGGGAAACAATCGGCCGGGGGTTAAAAAACCATATTTTCTGGGGAATCTGCGGTGATACGCCTGAGTCACCCGGGGTTCACGGGATAAAATATTTATCGGCTGTTTATTACAAACGAAAACAGGGCGATCCTTTCTTAACAACAATATCCTGGGGTTGCTTTACCTTTCTCGTACATCCTCGAACGTCCTGTACAGCCTAGCGATGTCTTCCTTCAGCGTCGATTCCTGCAGACAGGCTTTAGTCACAAACTGGTGCACGTCGACATTGACCCGGAAGAGCTGCTGTTTCACCGTGTTCAGCTTACCGACTTCAATCTGAACAAAAAATATATACACATAAGAACAAAAATATATTAAAGCATCAAACAATTTCAGTATAAACATAATAAATAAAACTCTTCATTTTTTTTTTTTTAATTTAAAATTTATTCATAGAACCCGTGACAACACAGAAATCGTATGTTAATTACAAGACGTGCAATAATTTTATTATTGATAAATTATCATAAAAAATATTCTTGTTTTGTTCTAACGTTTTTTATAAATTTAACATTTTATACATTATTCGGACATCGTGAGATGTAGGTTTTAGAAAAAAACATTTTCTTTATCGTGCCACGTTTCGAGCTTCACTGAGATCATCTTCAGCGTTCAAAGCATTTTGTTTATCGCGTTCACAGCTACAAACAAGACTGGTACAATTACGCAGAAAACGAACACTTCGAGCCCTGAAGATGGTCTCAATAAAGATCGAAACGTAGTCACGATGAAGAAAATGTTTTTCTAAAAGCTTGGCAATGTTTCAATACAATAATATTGATTGAACCATTACTCCGATCCTTCCAAATATGGCGTAATTACTATATGCTGCCACCAAAAAAATAAATAAAAAAATAAAATAAAATACCTTTTTTTTTTTAAATCGTGCTAACGTTTCGATCTTTATTGAGTTCGTCTTCAGGGCTCAAAGTGTTTGTTTTCTGAGCAATTGTGCCGTTCTTGCATGTCGTGTTGAGAGTGCACAGAAAACAAACCCTGATGATGATTTCAATAAAGATCGAAACATTGGCAAGATAAAGATTTTTTTTAAATTACGGCACAGCGCATGTCACAATTTTTGACTGACTAACGGTAACTAAACACTACACATTTTATACATTAAACGATTTATTTAACTTGTTATATGAAAATTATATACATATTTATAACGTGACCATAGCCAAGGACGTTGTCTTAACAAACCACCGCAATATCTTTGAAATTTGCGTGACTAGTTTTCATTCTGCTCCACAAGTTTATCGATCGTATTATTCTGAGGATGTTGGGCATGGCCAAGGTTGTCCTAATCTTAATCTAACTTTTCATTTTCAACAGAACGCCTACGGTAATATTTCCTACTCTAACAAGGCCGACTAGTAGAAATTCCAATATCTCAGCATAAAACTAATCTAGTTTAGAATATTAGGGGTATGGTATATCAATTTTTCTAAAATGTTAACTCGTGTTAACTCGAATAGAGAAATGTACAGTAAGATAGTGAATGCCCTCTTGTTTTCTTAGCATAATCTTAGTATCGTAAAGCGCGTGGCGACTGGTGGAACAAAAAAGCTATAACAGTCTTTTAGATGCTTGGTGTTGTTTGTTTTTGTTAAATTTTATATTAAATTGTCAGATGCCAGAATCTAGGCACTCGAAACGTGCTAACAAATGGCCCGCTTCAAAATGTGCCGACATGGATAACCTGTATCCTAACCTCTGACAGCCTACAACTTTATAGAATAGGGGATGTATTTATTATGAACGAGAGTATAAAGACAGGCCAGAAATTAAAAAAAGAAATGTTTTGGTCTGATTTAGTTAACGCGTACGTAAGAATAAAAATACATGTAAACAAACAAACAGCTGTTAAATTCATGGCTGCCATGTTAGTTACCTTCGCCCTAACGGACAGCAATGTGACTACATTTACGACCTAACCTCTAACATTGGCCCTGCAGGGTTAGATCGAACAATGTTAACTAACCGATTGTTACAATTCTATTACATCACTTTTCTCGATCTAACAGGACCTAACAGAGTCAACAGGTATAACACAAAGATCGTGAATACCCCGTTACTCTACCTCTGTACGATGTAGAATTCATTGTTTGCTTATCATAGTGTTATTTTTATTCAAGATTTCCTTTTTGTGCAGTACTCAGCAGGAATTGAGTTAATTAATATTCACACTGCACACTCACGCTAATAAATGCATCCTACCCAATATACGATAGAACAGTCCTGTTTCCACCAAAATTCGGATCAAGGGGCAAAAATACCCACCACATCCTCAACCACAATTGTCTTATGTAGCATTCCTACTCGCTCTATATATAGAACCAGGTAATAACACATTTAATTACGGTGGTGGAGTATTTGATATTCCTTCTTTACCCTTTATGTCATAAAGTTTATGATATATAATGGAATATTAAGAGTTAAAACAAAGATCGTGAATACCACTAATATCGACTAGCAATAAGTAGGACAAATATATTCCACATAACATTTCCGTTTACCCCTTGAGTGCAAAAATTCGCTTTATGAATCCACGTTTCATCAAAACCGAGACGACATTGTTGAACTACTTTTACACCAATCCGCCAGTTTTATCTCTTATCAATCTGTATCAAAATACCGATGATTCCTAGATTGTAGACGTTCCTATGGCCATTGTTGTGTCCAATCCAGAATGGCATTGTGCCCAAAAGTTAAATACAATAATGAACTCTCTTTGGTTTATATGAGAGATGGATTAATCAAAAGAATTGTAAGGATGAGCAAATAACTCACTACAAAACTAGCAGTATTATTCTAGATAATAAAAGATAAATATTGAAACGGTATGTTGATTAAATGTCATCCAATGTAGAATGCAAGGCTTTCATTTTCTTTCCCGGGTTTATTTTAGTTTCAGCTCTCGGACGGACCCGGTTTCCTAAGAAACTATAGAGCAGATATTAATTGAAGTACCACCCTTCAGCAGTATTCAAACCACGTGCAAGGCGAGGGTTAAAGACAAGTGAATGCTTTTACACGCCCCAGTCAGAAGGAAAACAGGACTTTTCTTGAAAACGGGCCCATACATCATCGTGATCTCCCGACCGGCCGCAACGCCGTTCCTGATGGCATGGGGAGGATCAGCGAAGAAGGGCCATTTGCTTTTGACAAATCCTGAAAAATCTACCCTCGAGGGGGGGGGGCGTTTCTTTTATTACCGACGGCGATTTTCTCGTGACGACTCTTAATACAGTATTGGATAATCCGAAAAGTAAAACGAAAAAAAAAAACCCAACTAGGATGGGAATAAAAAAACTAACGTGTTGAGAATTGTAAACTCACCTGTTTTATAATGCAAATTCCTAAAGACCTTGGCCGAGAAGGTACGGTTTTATTTTAACGTTTCCTTATCAAATTCGATGTACAATTTACTCCCGTTTTTCGCATCTTTCCTCGATGGGTAATCGGCAGGGACCCGGTTACGACTGACGGATTCGTTTTCTGCCCGCTTTCACTCGCGGTCGATGCAGTCTACATATCCTGGGCCAGGTGGATCTCTCTTTTTTTCACTTGTTTGCGCCCCGCCGATGCCTAATAGAAATCTACGTGACGCCTATTCGAAAGCGGCAAAACGTAAATTGTCGATTTGGACGATTACGGCCAATTTCACAATCTGTCAAATCTGTTACTGTGTTGGGAACGACTGCGGAGGGCTGTGATCAAATAATATATATCGTAAATCGGCCGACCGTTGGTGATTTTGAAAATTACTACCTTAAGTGGCAACGAACAAAATGGGGGGACAAACAGGCTATTTTTATGGATGTAGTACACAATTGATTATCAGTCTTCATCTCAATTGTTTGAGGGGGTCTTGAATCGATGCAAATAATAATACACGTTTTTTTAACGTAAATGTCAGTAAAAACAAGCTACAATTTAACTTCAAACAACATACACTGACAGGCAAAAAATTCCACCAAACTTGTAATACGACTTGATTTAAATTAAAAGTTTAATAATTGAATCTTTGTCTAAAAAACTTTAATAAATTGTAAGAATCGGCTAGTTAACCATTGCTCGATCTAACAGGCCATGGCAAATATTAGAGGTTAGGTCGAAGATTTAGTCACATTGTTATCCGTTAGGGCGTGGGTAACCAAAATGGCAGCAATGAATTTAACAGCGGTTTGTTTGTTTTTTTACACTTATTATAATTCTTAAATGAACATTAATCAAATCTGATCAATACAGTTTTTTTGTTAATTGTGGGCCTGTCCTTATACTCTCATTTATAATAGGTACATCGTATTTCCTATAAAGTTAGAGGTTAGGAGACATGGTAGGTTATGCCGGCACGCATTGAAGTTTGTCATTTATTAGTATTTTTCGATTGCATTTTGAATGAAAGACTCATTTCATTGACTTCTGGCATTTTTCAATTTAACACAAAAGGAAATTAAACAACACCAAAACAACAAGCTCTTCTGATTCATTTCTTTCTCTAGGGGTTTCGCATGTTCAAACTGAGCGTCATTAGAAAAAAAAAAGAAAAAAAAAAACTGTTAATTGGAACGTCGAGTTGGCGGAGGAAATTCAGCGGTTTCACTTTGGCAATTCACGTCGAGAGAATTGGTTGTAGAAGTCCTTCGACCTGATGATGAGCTAACAGGCTCGAAATCCGGATCATTGCAAAACAACTTACTCTGAGTAGGAACTATCTTTTTAAAAAAGACCAACTTTAAATGCTTCAAGAATGGCTTCCCCATAGTGAACTCTAAAGGGTCGATCCATTAGATAAGAGATGACGTTTTTTATTAGATAAGGAAATATGTTATTAATTAGTGAACAAGCTCATTATGACAAATATAAAGCCTTTCTTCGAATACGAAATCCCTCAATGAAGATGACCTAGCGCACAAAGAAAAGCCAGGTAAGTAACCGGCAACGACAGTCAACGATATAGTACTACTTAGGAGAAGGATCGAGTGGATTATCCTGGAGGACATTACAAGCCAGAAAAGGAACAGGTTGCTTGAGGAACAAAACCTGCCCATTTCACATTATCCACCAGCAACAGCACAAACGGTCTGCCCAGTAAAACCATTCCATGCTACTTTTTAAAGTCAAAGTTATAGCTAACGTGGTAAATAAGCCTGCTAAGGAGTCGAGTTAGGGACGGTTAGAGGCCTTAGCTAAATTATTCAGATATCGTGAGATGCGGTCTGGTTTGGTGAACGTTTCGGTAAAACATTTTCTTTATCGTGCCAACGTTTCGATCTTTATTGAGATCATCTTCATGGCTCAAAGGGTTTGTCTTCTGTGTACTTGTGCCATTGTTGGGTGTCGTGTTGAGAGTGTTTTTTGACATTGAAAAACAAGCATCGCGTAAAGTTTACGTTCTCTCGAGAATGTCAACCCCGTAAAACATCGAAGGCCTTTGAAATTTGTAAATAAAGTTCGCCAAGACAAACGTTCCCACGGGAGAAAGCGATTTCAGCATTGCTCGAAGGGTGTAATCTATCAGTGGAAAGATTATCATCAGAAAACAAGAAACTTAAGCTAATTAGACGCCGGTAGAGCAAAGACGTGAAATTAGATTGGATCGATATTAAAAACGCTTTGGCAAATGAACCAATCTATCCTGAAACCAGTTACGGCCAACAGAAGATACATCTCATACAATATTCAACTCCGGAGAAATAATTAAACATAAATCGTTTGTTTTTTAAATTAAATATTCCTACAGCAAAACAAAAACTGTTTCTCGGTTGAGCAAGCAATTCTCGTAATTACTGAACTTGAGATTGCTGATATCGATTCTGTTAAAATGGACTTTACACTGGCCTAGGTGATTTTAATATAATTTTCCTGAAACAAATGCTAATTTACTTGACTAAACCCATAATATTTATAGGATTAAGCAAGCCGGATCTCGATTTCTCTTGGACAGCATCAAAAGGCTGTCACGAAAAAAATCAACATCCCGCCATTCAATGTGTGTGATGATAAGGGTGTCGCTGAATGTGACAAGGGTACTTCGTAAGCATTCAACTGTCCGCCCACGGAGAAATCAACACAATGGGATCGAGCTGAACCGACTTGGCTAATTGCAACGGAGAAAGCTGGGCCACCGAGGAATCGGTACAAAGTGAGATTTCGTAAATTAATTATTCAAAAAGCGATTTCTCAGTCGTAAACGCCTATTTGAAAAGAGCTCTTATAAAAATCGGCGATGCTATGAATTTTGACCCTGGGGTCTTCCTTGTGGTCACAAATTGGAAAGTTGAATCGTAAGTAATATGGGTTTCAAACATACCCGGCCTTTTTTTTTTTTAATCGAAATGTTTGTAATCGTGACGTTTCAATTATAAGTGAAACTTGTTTCTCCTCCGCGAAGTTTCGATTGATTCGTAATTCGATAAATTACGTGAAATTTCCCGAACCGGTATAAATTTGCGTGGATTTTTTGGGCGGCTGAAAATTGAAACAATTATGGGATAAAAGCATCATTTAAATTTTTGTTAACACTTCGGAAAATTTTATCTGACAAGATTAAATTTCTAAATAATAAAATTTTATCACGATCCGAAGGGGATTATTTTATGAAAAGATATGTCTTATTCCTTTTCGAACCACATTTAACGACATTTTGATTAAACCTGCTCTTAATAAAAGTTTAATGTTAAATGTGTTTCTTCTGTAATCGGCAGAAGACAACATATTTTAAACGGGGAACGCCCTTACCCGATGCAGCACTAAGCAACGCTACCCTATGCTAGTTTACATTTAGCAAATAAATGTAGGGTTTGGAAAAAAAATTATACGGTCTGGTATGATGAAGGTTTCAGAATAACATTTTCTTTATCGTGCCGACGTTTCGATCTTTGTTGAGATCATCTTCAGGGCCTGGGATTCACAAGCATTGTTTATATTTGGCAAATAAATGTAGGGTTTGGAAAAAAAATTGAATTTATACGGTCTGGTATGATGAAGGTTTCAGAATAACATTTTCATTATCGTACCAACGTTTCGACTTTTAATCAGATCATCTTCAGGGCCTGGGATTTCGGATCGGACTCCGAAGAAGTACATTGGTTGAATATATAAAAAAATATATTTTGTTTTGTATAAATTCACTTTTCCACTTCCAAAATGTTTTTGCTAAATGTAAACAATGTTTGTATATCCCAGACCCCATCTCATGTTTTCTAAATAATTACTTTTCCTTAAACTTTATTTAAAACAATTAAGTTTGACAAACAATTTATTGCCTGGTTGTGCTAATAAAATTAACCAACAATTTATTTCAAGGTTTTGCATTAAGAAGAAAAAAAGCGCTGCTTTTGAAGTTGCATAGATGTACACATCCTACCAAAATGAGACAAGGCGTTGGGTAGCATCGGGTAGCGTCGCATAGGGTAAGTGTGTTCATGGTTATTATTCAGGCCTATGCTTTCTTCTTGGATTTCGACCGTCGTTTTGTCACGTGTTTGAACGAATTTGGAATAAATAAGCTATGCTGTCTTTGACCCTTTGAAAGACGCATCAATTATATGCTAATCCTTAACTCTTCTCCACTAATTCGTTTCGAGTTGTGCAAGACTTTCTAGGGAAAAAATTGACCTTTCGCGTGTAAACCGTACGATCATCGTGCTCACCTGTACTAGCTGAATACGCTGCTCGAGCTGATCACGGCTCTCTACCTTGACCGCCAGCCTGGCGACGGCATCGCCGATGGCCAGCATTTCGTCCTCCATCGACGACATCTCCCGCCGCAGGGACCACATCTTCCTCAGCTCCTCCGACTTCTTCTCCAAGCCACCCCATTTTTCGATCAGACCTGGAAATAAACAGGAAGATTTTTTTTTTAGTGACAAAATTACAGAAAAAAATAACCTCGTCATAAAACAACCTAGTTATGTCCATTACTTCAGAAATCCGTAAAAGATTGGGACATTTTCACAGTATTTGACTGGGAAAACTTCACACACTTGATTCTCACACTTTTTAATTGAATTATTCTTTTGTTTTAAACTAATTAAAAATGTACTTTTATCCAGCACAATCAAAGTAGATACATATAACAAAATTATTAAAAATGAGAACAATATTCATAACTGTAAATCCAAAAAATTGTCAACAATTATGAATTGTTATACATACCATATCGGTAGTATCGTTATTATATAGAATTTAGGTTAAATTTTGAGGTGTACGCGATAACCGGAGGAAGGTTATAATTTTTAAATTTAGATTGGATGGTTCATGCTTTCTCATCTACCGTAAATTCCATTAAACCTAAAACCATAGACCAATATTTTATAAATATATGTTCATATTAAAACAATTCAAATCGTAGGGGTAGGTGTAATGGCGGTGCACGATAACCGGACGGAGGTTATATTTCTGGTGTTGTTTTAATGTAAATTTTTAATTATAATATCCAAGGCTGAAAGTAATGATACAAAAGATAACAGATAATAATTGGCGAGATACACTGAACTGGGGCGACTGGGTCACCGGACATAGGTCTGGAGGGTATCGACAAAGCGGACGGGGCATCCCAACCTGATCACAGCTATCCAGCGGCAATAAAAATATGATAAACTATCTACCATAGTTTGTTAGCTACCTTTCGTCTTAGTTGACTCAGCACTGAAGATGATAAAAAGCCGAAACGCGTCTGGCGAACGTAAGTATGCTCGCTGACCAAGTTGTTTGTAAGATGTTATCATGTGTTAAATCGAATAGAGAAATGTCCAATAAGATAATAAGGTCTCTTTATTTTTCTTAGCATATTAAACTTTTTTCCACGATGCTGCGCGTGGCAACTGGTTGAACAAAAAAAAGCTCTAACAGTCTTTGGATGCTTGGTGTTGTTTGTTTTGGTTATATTTTATGTTAAATTATCAGATGCCAGAATCTATGCATTCGAAAAGTAGTAACAAATGACACGCTTCAATTTGTGACGTCATACCTAACCTGCAACCTAACCTCTAACAGCCTACAACTTTATAGAACAGGTGATGTATCTGTTATGAATGGGAGTATAAGGGCAGGTCAGAAATTAACAAAAAAAGAAGGAATTTATCTGATTTAATTAATAATTACTTAATAAAAAAAATTCTTTGAACCAAGAACAGCTGTCAAATTCATGGCTGCCATTTCGTTACTTTCGCCCTAGCGGACAGTAGTGTGACTACATTTTCGACCTAACATCTCACAAGGCCTGCTAGATCGGACAAATTAACCAGCCCATTCTAACCGGTCTACATAATTTTTTCTCGATCTAACAGGACTTAACAGGCTTAATACAAAGATCTTTGAATACTTCTATTGTATTTGTGCGATGCTAAGCCTATGTAGCTTGCAATGGAACATCATTGATAAGATCAAACGATCAAAACGTTAATGATACTTTCAAACATATCTATAATATTGAACTGCAACAAAATGCCATATATGTATTCATAATCATCTTAATAATGATTTTAATTCTGTTGTGGTTACTTAGATTTTAATAAACCCTAAGAGTGTATTAAACCTTATGACAATAACTGATTGCTACAGGGTTTGAAGTGCAACATTAGTTTTGTGCCAAAAAAACTAATCAATTCAAAAAATTAAACGATAAACGATTAAATTATCGGCAGATTAAAACATCTACAAGATTGGGCATAAACGATAAGAAATCAGGCCTTGCGGGTAGTGGTTAAAGCAATTTGCTCCCGTTCCCTTGTTAAATAAACTTTTTCCAAATTAATTCCACTGTGGAGAAACGACTCCCATTTAAAAAAAAACCCGCCGTGGGTGAACCGAGTCTTGTGCTTTGGCCCGTGGGCGTTTTCAAGGAAAACAACACGTCAGGTGGGCGTACATAGATCAAAAAACGTTTTCTCTTTTTCGCCGTTTGCAAATATGAAAAGTACATATTAAATTCGATTTCGGCGTCGAGTAGAACATTTCTCCACGTGGACTTAGAACCCCGGCCCTTGTCATTTGTACCCGTCGTCGGCCCGAATTGCATAACGTTTATTTACGTCCGGCTCGGTGACGGTGGCCTTTAATTTTAGACTTGTTATAAACAGTGTTTGGCTAATTCTTAACTGAGACCGGCCTTGTAGAGTTATCTTTTTTCTCACCTTTATCGACTCGAACGGCATACAAATTTATAATGAAATTGTTGACCCACTTACCGAACCGTTGTAAGATAAAAAAATCCCGTCCCTTAGCACCCCTATGGTTTTGCAATTTTCCCAAATCTAACAATGACAAGTAACGCTTAAGATTTTCTTAAACTATTTTTTAAAGTTACATTAAAACGGGTTGATATAATTTCTATCTCAGGACGTAACTGTCGAGAGATTTTGTAGCAACCACTTAAGCCTTTTTAGTAGCCATCTCTGAAGCGACCGCAGGAATTAAACCAGTGTTTAATTGCCCTTAAGACTGCATATTAACAAAAATACTACTTTAAAAAGTTCAAACTGAGAGTGCACTTTAGCTAATAATTGCAGTAATTTAAATCGAGAGAAAAAGTACATTTGAGTTTTATCAATGTTACTAATTTTTTTTACAAAGGATACCCGGAACGCGAGGAGTTCCTTCCTGAGCATTGCAGCTGTACAGCTTTTTGTACTTTATCCCTGTTTCCATTTCCACAAGTTGTGAATTTGAGCCCCCGGTGTGCCCGTGTTCTTCCATCGAATAAACTTTTTTTTAAGGTACGGGATGGTTATGATGAGTGCCCTACAGGACGGTATCCACAGTGGCCCTACAAGTCATCGCTGGACGACCGCCCATCGACCTAAAAGCAAAAGCTATGGGAGATAAAGAATGGACGCCCGCATACCAGTCACGAGCAGCGAAGCTAATGAGTGGATGGTGAGGGAATGACAGCTGAGGTGGGACGGGTCTCCTAAGGGTCGTCACACGTATCAGCTATTCCCTAACATAGGAAGTCGACTAAAGATGAAACATCTAACCCCTGACTACTACATGTCTCAGCTGCTAAAGGGACATGGAGACTTTACCGAGAAGCTCCATTCCTTCAGACTAAAACCTAGCCAGATGTGCGACTGTGGTGAAGAAGAAACGGCGGAACACGTCCTACTCAGTTGTGAAATCCACTTCGTTCCCCGTGTACGCTGGCTCTTCGAGATAAACGAACAGACGGCGATCATATACGCCTTAGGTGCAGCGATCGCCACTCGGGAGGGACTCAACGCAACTCAAAACACGTGGAAAAGCGTTATGAGCGTTATGATGGCCGATATAATACAGCAATAGATATCAGACAAGCCTATACCTTTTTCACCTGTACATCCCGTACGAGCCGCCTCCACGAGGCGCATCTCGGACGCAGTAAACTAAACTGTGACAAAGAGCTCGCCAGGTGGAGTAGAGATGCGATCTTCTAACAGACAGAAATATCAAAGCTTCCGTCTGTAATACAAAAAGCTATATAGCAGCGCAAGCCAAGAAGCTGCAAATAGCCAGATATTGGTTAGGAGCGGCAAAACACAAATGCACAGACGGTTATGATGATTGCCGTGTCAATTTCTTTCAATTGCGGCCACCGGACCCTGTATGCCAGAAACACACTTACCCGACGAAAATCCAAACTCCGATTTTCCATAAGGTTGCATTACCCCCGTGCACATCTACTCTATGCTATGCCACGCTAACTCCGACGCTCTCCCGCGTCCAGATATTCGTCGGGTTGCATCAAGCACAGTCAAAGACGAAAGAACCGGACGCTGATATTTTTTATTCAAACTATATGTATTATTGTCGTTATATTGATTACATAAAATTTAATAAAACCAAATTGAACGTCATCAAAAATGCATACGTTTTTATAAACGTTGTTTAGGAGTAACTTTATTTAAAACAATTAAATTTAACAAACAGTTTATTAGATGGTTGTGCTCATAAAATTTAATTAACAATTTATTACAAGCTTTTGCTCAAACTAGTGCATTAAGAACAAAAGATGAGTTGCGATTGTGATCGTGATTATTGTGATCAACGCTGTGTACGTGTGCTTGCGTCTGATAGATGTGCACATCCCATCAAAACGTAGCAAGGCGTCGGGTAATATCGGGTAAACGTGTTCCTGGCTTTAAGCGTCAGAAAAAGTCTTGAGGCGGTAGGGATCGAACCCACGACCGCGGGATCTACTTTGCCGAAAGTCTGACGCCCTAACCACTCGGCTACAAGGCCCTCACAGGAAAACCTTTTGTCTTTATTTGAATCTGAACTACTGAGTACGGTCAATTTCCCAAAGTACAAATTTGTGATAATTTACTTGAATAAATTTTTAGTCTTTTTAAATTATTTTCAAAACAAATGATGAGTTCTATCATCTATGCCGTAGATGATGGAAAACGTTAACTAAATGAGCCCGATAACTTGTTTATGTAAGACGGACCCATTATTTACCGGTCGGGCCGCATCTTTCAGAGTTTGCCGACCCCCGTAATTATTCGAGCCGGGTCAATTTTGTAAAGGATTATAAATTTAAACATCATCATTAGGGCTTTTTAAAGATTTTCCTCTAGAGGACATCCATCGGAGAGGGAACGAACGGAAAATTTTCCAAGTAAAGTCCAAAGGTAATTTCATAAAATTTAAAACAATATAATAAATAAAAAAGCAAGCTCCTAAATGGCAAGATTAAAATGGGTCTTTAGTATCTCGGTCACGGATCAAGGTCGGATTCAAGTGCGATTTCCTTCATTTAATCCCGTCCCTTATAAAAGTAAAAAAAAACAATTTAGGATGTGTTAGTCCGCGTACAATCTCACACTCTGGAGAAATCCACAAAAATACCATCCATGGACGAAAATTTACCAAAAAGATACCAAATACGACAGAAAATATACGGATCAAGGATGTTGTAATCGGAGGGGAGCCGGTTTTTATAAAATTTCAACAACTTGTTGGAGCGGATTTTTCTCGCACCGGTTGTGGGCGAAAGGCAATTAAGCCGAATAAAAACGTGAATCCGTACAGGGTGTCGCAAGAGGGACAAGGTTGTCGGAGCCGTTGGGAAACCGTATCACGGTCGCCTAGCGAAGAGAAAACAATCCAGCTGTTTCCCGTCGGACGCTTTACAAACACCCTGAGAAAACACCAGCGCCAATTGAGGACGATATATTTTACATTGTGGATAAGTTCGACTTGGTGTGAACCAATGACCAAAAACTGTAATAAAATCTGCACCTAGGGATATGACAAGTCCATGCATGTAAAATCTTCCTGGTGTCCTCAGAGAGAAACGCTGAACGTCTGAGAAGTCCCCTTCGGGATAAGTCCGGACGTTAAAGATACTCATGGGTCTCAACACCCAAGAGTAAAACCGGGAAGATCTGCCCGATATATTCCACAAGTCAGCCTTAAAGCTTTATAGGCATTTATAAACCGTGACTAAAATATGACAGGGGTCATTGTAACATCTCTAAGAGACTTCTCTAACTTATCCAATTTTTTTTTAAATTTATCTACTATACATATTTGTTGGTAAAGCGATCATTTTTTTTCGCAAGGTCATAGTACTAAAACTAATGCTAGATGACATATGCCAAATCACAAACTGGCCCTCTGTGAGGACAAATTCTCGGGATGGGAGTGTGAATAAGGCTTGAGCAGTAGGGTTTGGATGGACTGAGAATTTGGTGGGTCCGTTTTGGCATCAGTGCGGATCAGATTGTTGACAAAATGAATGTTGAGGTCATGGTTAGTGATGTAGTAAAGAGCTTGGAAATGGATTGCGGACTTAGGATTGGAAGGATGCGCTGGTTGTTGGATGGCCGCCGAGCAGAACCGGTCGCATTAAAGTCTTGTATAAGGTTAGTTTAGTGTTGACGCTCAAGCATGATTTTGGTACTAGAGGTCTTGGTAGTTCTCCATGTCTTAGTTGTTAGGGATAATACATCAGACTTCTGCCTAGGTACAGTCCTAATTATGATAGTTATTATACTTATATTATACTTGACTGAATGTCGCTAATTCTTTCTCGTTGATGTAGAGAGTAGGGCAAGGGCAATACGAACACTAACTTTTAGTATGAGTCTTTCATAACCACAAGTTGTTCTTGGAATATTGGAGCTTGAATAGGATTCCATTGAGGATACAATTGCGGTATCGTCCGCTATAGGTAAACTAGGAGTAAAAATGAAATAAAAGCTGGGGCTTAAAATGTTCCCTTGTGGGACGCCGTTACATCTCTCTGACTTTCCGCTCTCAATATGTTATGGAATCCACCACCCACCAACATTGGACTTCTGACTAAGCATAGTCCGTCCTGTTATTTGATTTGAATGGAAGTCGGTATTTCTTTGTAAGAGAAACACATTGGAAGGCTATTTTCTACGGGGAACGTACACTGATATTTCTTCATTCAGTTCTACTCTTTTATTTTTCTATTATAAGCTCAAGGTGTTATTGGATGTTAGAGTAAACTGGGATAGGATTTAGAGAACAAATTGCCCAATCATCTCTAAAGGCGGGACTTATGGCAAAATTATGAAAAATAAAGGGTGGGGACTAAGAATGACCCCTTGCGGGACGCCGGCTTGTTCTGTTATATTAAATTGTTTTATATTAAGTTGTTGTTAATTTAAATTAAAATGCTGTAAGTTAATAAAAAAGGAAAATGAATCAAATTTAATTCAAAATGTACTCTATGTACTCGAAAGTACTTCCAATGACATTCGTGCCGACATAGATAACCTGAATCCTAACCTCTAACGGCTACAACTTTATACCATTTGGGATGTATTTATTACGACGAAGAGGATAAGGACAGTGCTGAAATTAACGAAAGAATTGCACAGGTCTGATTTAATTAGTGCGTATTTAAGAATAAACATATATGTAGCCAACAAACAGCTGTTAAATTCGTAGCTGCCATGTTGGTTACCTTCGCCCTAGCGGATTGCAATGTGACTACATTTTCGACCTAACCTAATATTGCCTCTGGCCTGCTAGATCGAGCAATGTTAACTAACCTATTCTAACAAGTCTACGTCATCATTTATCTCGATCTAACAGACTTAACACAAACGTCATGGAAACTCGTAACTCTGTAAGCTTTTTGACCGTGGAATGATGAGGACTGAAGCCGAACTGGTGAGGAATGATTTGTGAATATTATAATTGTTTTAAATTTGATTATTTTGTATAAGAAAAATGGTAGGTTTCCTAATCCTCCCGTTCAGGCAGATCCTTTCCCTAAGAGCAATGCTTATGAAACAGCAAAATTAAATAGAAGAAGAATCAAAGAAAATCACAAATCTACACTAAGACGAAGGATGTTGCTAAGAACATTTTCGCAAATATAAAAAAATTGGTTGAAAACAAACTGACTAAAGAATTAGAGAATTAAAATGACAGGTTAGTGCAGAAAACGTTTTTCTCGAACTAAATATAGTTTCTTATTTGAATTTTTCAAAACAGTCGGCATAATAAAATAAGGGCCTTGACCATCAACGTTATCGATTGAAATATAATGACATAAGATTGTGTTTTCATCAAATCAAATAATCGATACTTTTCTGCGAGTTCTTCCTTGCGCTGTTGTTCAATTTTACGATACAGAAACCGTGTGGTATCTTAACTCGCAGAAGTTAGTTTTATTAATCATCGTTCCGATTGTTCTCCAGACCTTAAAAGGACACTTTTGTTTGATCGCTGCCGGTTGAATGACCTTCGCGGGAAGAAAAGATCAAGCTCAAATATTTGACCAAATCAAAATGTAGGTCAAGCTGTTCCCAGAGGATAAGCCTGATTAAAGAAAAGAACACGCGGATTCATTAAAACAGGAGTGTAAAAATCGATAAATGTTCGACATATAATTTCATGTGTATTGACTTTAGCCGAAATGACGTTTGATGCGCAATTTACGTTAATAAACACTCGCGACCTTTATCACTAAATCATTTATTAAAGTGCCTAAGTGATTATCTAAAAAAAGCGTTTCGTTATCGTATATTTTTAATTTAATCTCCTTCATTTTCAGAATGTTTTTAGAAAAAAAAAAGGGAAATGAGTAAAAATTGTATGTTTAGTGTCAGTAATATAAAAAATAAGTAAAATTTTCAATCGTTCTTTTTATACCAACAGGGTTTATTTTAAAAATGATTTATTTGTGAAAAATTTCAACATCGTCTAGGACTTACCGCAGCAGTCAGTCTGCGTCCCGACCTCTTGAGTCGACTTAGGCCCCAGTTTCGTTTCGTCGAGTACACGCACACGCGCAAATTCTTATCCTCACCCAATTATTTTCATAAGATTTTTTTTTTTGACAAGAGTGCGTTTAACGTTGCGACGTGACGCGGACTGAGCCGATGGGAGAGTCGGGGCCACGGCGGCGCGTTCGGGAGGGGGCAACAGGTAGCAAGCGGATGACGTCCAATGAGCCAGATGGGGGCCGCGATTAGCCGAGGCAATTACAATAAAGGGCAGACGAATTGCTAAATTGCAACGGGCACAGTAACGTAAAAAAAATAACAATACTATGTTCACTATGCCGAACGGCATACAAACCATACAAATATACTGTCAAGTACAAAGAAAACCGTTCCTTTACAGCACGTTATAGTCAAAACATTTAAATGACTAGAAAATCATGTCAAAATGGCAAATAAAAAAACAAAGGTAAAAAGGTTTGCATGATTATAAAAACTTCGTAAGCTAAAAACTGTCATTTTATTAGGCATATGCAATTTCGATTATTAGTAGGCAATTGACTATCAAAATAATATACTGAGGAGGTGAAGACGTAAAGTGCCTCCATTGCATCTGCATAAAAAATTAAAAACAAAAATTTTTGGAAAGCATTCTAAAGTTTTTATATTCCAGATGAAAAATAGGGGGTATTCACGATCATTGTGTTAACCCTATTAACTCTGTTAGGGCCTGTTAGATCGAGAAAAATAACGAGGTAGATATGTAACCTTACATTGCTAGATCTAACAGGCCAGAGCCAATGTTAGAGGTTAGGTAGAAAATGTTGTCTCATTTCTATCCGTTAGGGCGCAAGTAACCAACATGGCGGCCATGAATTTAACAGCTGTTTTTTTTTTTTGTCTACATGTATTTTTATAATTAAATACGTACTAATGAAATAAGATCAGTATAATTGTTTCGTTAATTTCGGGCCTGGCTTTATCCTCTCTTCATAATAAATACATCCCAAATCCTACAAAGCTGTAGGCTGTTAGAGGTTAGGATTATCTACGTCGGCATGAATTGAAGCGTGTCATTTGCTAGTACTTTTCGAGTACATAGGTAGCATTTGGAATTAAATAGTTGATTAATTTTTTTTTTTTTTTTTTTTTAAATTTTCCGGCATCTGACAAATTAACACAAAAGAAAACCTGTTCCTAGATCCTGTTAGATCGAGAAAAATGATGAAGTAGACTTGTAACCTTAGTTTAAATTGCTCGATCTAACCCTGCAGGGCCAATGTTAGATGTCAGGTCGAAAATTAGTCTCATTTCTATCCGTCAGGGCGAAGGTAACCAACATAGCAGCCATGAATTTAACATCTGTTTTTTGTTTACACGAATTTTTATTTTTAAGCACGCATTAATTAAATCAGACCAATATTTTTTTTTTCATTTCTGACCTGTCCTTATACTCTCATTCATAATAGATACATCCCTATCCCATAAAATGGTAGGCTCTTAGTGAGGTTAGGATAAAAGTTAGGTTATGCCGGTACGAATTGAAGCCTATCATTTGTAAGTACTTTTCGGGTGCAATAATAGCATTTTGAATGAAAGAGTTGATAAATTTTCCTTTTTTTTATTAACTTCTGGTTAGGGATTGTTAGGGGTATTATGTATGTGTCTATAGAAAAAGAAGGTATTGAGAAGTATTATGTATGCTTTATGCTCTATATCAAAAATCAAGTCTTGTTTTAGAAAAACATTAAAATCGAAACAGAAAAAAAAAAATGAAAAAAGTCCACAAACGTTGAACAAATAACATAAGCAAAACGTCAATAAAATTGGTCAAGGGGGTTTCCTAAGATAAGGTAAGGAAGCCATTTCCCAATTAGATAAGGTCGAGGTGACCCCGTTAACTAAAATTCTTGCCATCGTCGATTCTGCATAGAACTTTGCATAGTCCTTGAGATGCTTAATGGCAAAGCGGCACGCAAAAAGAAAAGTCTACACGAATAACGACTGAGCCAATGCGCCAGAAATGAATAGCCAATTTTAAAGATGACGAGATGCTTAGGATGAGCAAGCGGCCGTCTTAGTCTCATTTCACAATTTGCATTTTTTCTTTAGATAAAATGTTTTTTTTTTTTTTTTTTGCCCCTGGCCTGTGCAAGTAAACAATTCGAAATATATTTGATGGAACGACATAAATTAGGTAAATTCCACCTTATTCTCCAGACCAAGAGTCATGGGTCATGTTTGTGACTAACTTGTTTTTCGTAATTCTACGCTCCAAAATATCGGGGACATATTCGCCATTATGAGCATAAAACGTTAATCGATAATTATTCAGATGTCAGATGCGGTCTGGTGTGATGTATGTTTCAGAAAAACATTTTCTTTATCGTGCCGACGTTTCGAGCTTTATTGAGATCATCTTCAGAGCTCAAAGTTTTCGGCGTATTCTTGCATGTCCTGTTGAGAGTGCACAGAAAACAAACTCTTTGGGCCCTGATGATGATCTCAATAAAGATCGAAGCGTTGGCAGGATAAAGAAATTTTTTTCTATAACCTACATCACACCAGGCCGCATCTCACGATATTCGTCGAATAGTTATTCAGGGAATTAAAAAAAATATTTTTGGTGTTTCATTTCAATATTGGTTAACATTAAAAAAAAAAAAAAAAAAAAAAAAGTATTGGTTGAATGAAAAGGTGAAACGAGAGGGATTCGAACCCACGATCTTTGGCTCAATACGCCGCAGTTCTACCGCTTGATTATCGTGATCCACTCGGACACCAACTCCCCATATCTCGAACTACAACCGATTGAAATTTCCCTTTTTTGAGAAAAAAAAATGAAATGACCAAGGAGAGCTCTTAGTGAAGATAAATTTCGTTTTACTTATTAAATCCAATATATTTCGTGGACGGATTGACCAAATAACTTTTGTCGTTGTATTATTCTTTAGGTAAGGCATTGGTCGAATTGAAAAAGTTAGTGTCACCAGCGGGATTCGAACCCACGACCTTCGGTTCAATACGCCCCACTTGAACTATCGTGACTTCGATCCACTCGGGCACCAACTTGCCGAGTTGAACTTCAACCTACCTTTCGAATTTCCACTCCTTTTTGCCTCGATCCCAAGGTCGTGTGTTCGAAATCCCGCTCGTCACACCAACTTTTTCATTTCAACTAATTACTTACATAAAGATTAATTAATTGGAATAAATCTAATGATAAATGAATAAAACATTGCTCTTTTTGATATTTTAACAAACATCCTATGAAAAGTAGGTCAGAAAATGGTCAAAAGTTGGATTTGAACCTAACTGTCATGATTTTAGCGTTATAAACCCCATTAGATACAATATTTCGCGCAAATCGAGCTACAATATTTTTTTTTTACTGATAATTTCGATAACCTTTCTACCTTTTGATTGACCTTCGTAGTGCAAGCTCTAACATCATTTTTCTCAAAAGATAATGGATCTATTTTCAGTGTTGATAACTCGTTTTATCGAAATTGTCAAGTGAATTTTTTTATAAGTTCAATCATTAAATTGAGACCATTATTTCCATTTAAAAAACACGGTTAATTTCTAACCAATGATAATTAAAATTATAATAATTCCTTTATATTTAGTGGTCTATTGAATAAGTTACTTCTTTCAATTAATTGGTCTTTTTATGTAAGGTTTTGGTGGAAATGAAAAAAAGCTAGTGTCGCGAGTGGGATTCGAACCCACGACCTTTGGCTTAATACGAACGACGCTGCTCTAACCACCTGAGCTATACTGTGATCCGCTGAGGCACCCAACTCCCCAGCTAAACGTATAACTTTTCGAATTTTCCCTGAATTGAAAAACGAAAAAAAAAATTGGAAAATTCTTTCGTTCAACAATATATTTGGTAGGATCGAAGAGGTGGTCTAAGGAATGTCAAAAATTGATTTTGATATTAATTAGTTATTAAATAACGGAAAATTCCCATATTCAATTTGTATCTAGAAAAAAAAAGTTTGGCCCAAATCCGTGAACCCACAACTTGATCGTCCCTTGTAAGTCACTTATTGCCCGTACAAATATTTATTGGTCAAAAATTGGTTTTCTCAAACTTCTGGCCCACTTTCACAGAATGTTTATTAAAAAACTGTATTCTGTTGATTTATCTTTTCAAATCGTGGCAAATTAAAATATTCTAGGTCTTAGAACATTTTTGTTTTTATCTTAACAATCAAAAAAATTAATGCACCAAAAATAATATCTTTTTTACAATATTCACATACGATTAATGATAATTTATTGCGGGAAAAATTTGGATTATGAAAAAACTTCACAATGCTTGTCATAGTTTTTTGGACAAATGTTTAGTTTTTAGCAATTTCTTGATTATTGATAAAATTTTTGGTTTTTCCTATAATACAACCTACGTAAAAAATGGTGAAAAATGGCATATTCATATAGTCGATTTGAATAAGGAGAACGGCGAAATAAACGTATTAAAAACTGAAAATTTCACCTTTCAAAAAACTTTTTCGGGGAAAACACGGCCTATTTCCAAGAATTGGCGTATACGCGTGCCCTATATTTTTGAGTGTAGAATCACCAAAAAAACGTTTGGCCTAAATCTAATCCCCTTGTGGTAAGGTTCTTATATTAGTTGAGTTAATAAGTAGAAAGGCGAACTAATTGCATTAAAAGCTGAAAATATCACATTTCAAAAAAACTTTTTCGGGGAAAACACGGCCTATTTCCAAGAATTGGCGTATACGCGTGCCCTATATTTTTAAGTGTAGAATCACCAAAAAAAAGTTTGTTCTAAATCTAATCCCCTTGTGGTAAGGTTCTTATATTAGTTGAGTTAATAAGTAGAAGGGCGAACTAATTGCATTAAAAGCTGAAAATATCACATTTCAAAAAACTTTTTCGGGGAAAACACGGCCTATTTCCAAGAATTGGCGTATACGACGTGCCCTTTATTTTTGAGTGTAGAATCACCAAAAAAACGTTTGGCCTAAGTCTAATCCTCTTGTGGTAAGGTTCTTATATTAGTTGTGTTGAATACGTTGAAGGACGAACTAACTGCATTAAAAGCTGAAAATTTCACCTTTCAAAAAAACTTTTTCGGGGAAAACACGATCTTCGGTTTGATGTGCCGCTGTTCTACCTCTTGAGCCATCGTGATCTCGATCCACTCGGGCACCAACTCCCCATCTCAACCGCACCTTTTCAATTTTCTTCCGTTTTGCCAGTTGTCAAATGTCGTGCAATCGGATTGGATTTTCGACGACAATTGAAATGGCGACAGAGAGCTTTGTACTGCATTCAAAAATGGCAAAAAGGAGGGAAAATTCAAAATGTACGGTTGAGATGGGGGAGTTAGTGTCACATTCACACAGGAAAAAAAAAACACTAAAATTATATATTTATATAGTCGATTTGAATAAGGAGAACGGCGAACTAAATGTATTAAAAACTGAAAATTTCACCTTTAAAAAAACGCATTTCAGGGAAAAACACGGTCTATTCACAAGAATTGGCATATAAGTGTCCTACATTTTTCAGTGTATAATCACCAAATAAGTTTGCCCTAGTCCAAATCACCTTGGTCCGTTACTTATCAACTATAGAAATATTTATTGTTTAAATGTGGTTTAAAAAAGACAATAAATACACTTACTTCTGATTTCCTTGCACTCCTGAGTTGACGGGAGGGAAGGTTCTTCCTCAAGCTTTTCCAAGAGTATAGCCAGTGCTTCTACATTTTCCTTACACGTAGCAATGTGATTGGCCTTCGGATAAAATAAATGAAATTAATATTGCAAATAATATCTAGATTTTTTGTTGTTGTCGTTAAACTTACAAAGTCTGTGGCTATTAAACGAATCGGTGACATCCTGGAGAGGTGCGTGGTGAAAAATTGTTCCGAAAAGAGGTATCGTTCATTCGATGTCTTAATTAACTTTCGGACATCGTCCAAATCGCTTGAAGGCTCTCCATCCTTGAAGATAAAACATGAGCATGAATGAACACACTAAAAAGCAATTAAGAAAATCAAAGGCATATAAATTACAATTGCGTACTACCAAACTAACATAATTTGACTTAACAAGACCTGTATCAATTAGTTACAATAAATGAAATTTCAAACATACTCTATACAATAATTAAACGGTGGATTCCCATGGAATTGCATATTTTTTACTGCTCAGCGTTTCGACATCCTTTCACACCCCAATTATTACTTAGGTCAAGTCGCGGAGTGCTCAATATTGCTCGGTAGACCCACTCACCCTAATAAATACATTCACACTGGACGGGTTCAAAGGGTCCGGTGGAGCCCTTCTCTCACGTATCTCTGTACATCACCAAAACCAAATTCGGTGTGCTGTGT
>CM077109.1:17727751-17740238 GCA_039619505.1 Cimex hemipterus | reverse complement strand
CAATTCGGAATTGTCACATGGTGATGCCTACCAGATATATTCCCGCCATATCAGAAGTGACATATGGTGATACCTACCAGTTTCCCGCCAATTCAGAATTGGCACATGGTAATGCCCACCAGTTTCCCGCCAATTCGGAATTGTCACATGGTGATGCCTACCAGCTACCTACCGCCAAATCAGAAATGACACACGGTGATACCTACCAGTTTCCGGCCAATTCAGAATTGGCACATGGTGATGCCTACGAGCTAAGATTCCACCAAGTTTATAATTTTTCCTGTAGAATCGCACGAATACTTATAAAAAAATTCGTTTTTTTTTTTTTACTTTTTGACTTGTCACTTTTCTCGTGAGTGTGCGAACTAGCAATAAGAAACAAGATAATCAATAAAAACCTAAAAACGACGTTTTACATAAATTATCTGGTCGTGTATTAAAAATAGATGAAGACAAATTGCTTCCACTTTCTCCTCCTTGGTGGCAATGTGTTCTCCCTCCATAAATAGATTTGTAGCAATATTGTAAACGAAATAAACGCAAAATAAAGAAAGGTGATAAGATTTTCTTGAGCTTTTGTTTTGTTAGATAAAATAGAAAGATTGTTAAATCCCTTTTATCTTATGTGGTACGTGTCATTTCTAGCCTAAAGCAGACTCGAGCAAAATAAACAACCACAAGAAAAAAAAAAAAAAAAAAAAAAAAACTGAAAACAAAGGAAATTTTAACCTATAAAAAGAACTGTCTGTTATTAAAAAAAAAGAAGAAGAAAAAAAAGAAGTTTGTTCAAACCTGGTGTATTTCGAGTCCAGTTCGTAGAGTCTGACATGGTCTTCGCTGAGTTCGATTCGTTGTCGTATGACGCCTTCTTTGGAAGGCGAGTCGTTATCGTCTGCGTTGATCGATATGTCGTAAATCCTCGGACTGGGCTGAACGTTCTCCTGTTTTCGTTCCTGCTCCTGTTGAACCTGCTGCACTTCGGTCACATCCATCACCTCGTCGCCGACGTCGACCTCAAGGACCGGAGAATCCTCAGCTTCCATCAGACAATCCACATCCTGGAACTGATCAGAGGGTAAAAACGTTTCCGTGGAAAGGCAATTTTCAGGATACAATCTTAGCAGAACTATAATCTTATACGCATGAACTACACGTTAAATCAATTTTACAGAAGGCTGCACAAGAGCTGAGAACTTTTTAAATTCTTGTGCAAAAACATAAAAAATTCAAAAGGTTTTTTTAAATCAAATTTGTACGCGGTTTTTCAACTTGATAATTGCCTGATTTACCTGTCTAATCTCCTGATCTGTTGCCGGTGGAGTTTGAGTCAGCCTTCGGTACTTGATCACCGGTTCCTCATCACTGTCCACAGGTGACGCTGACAGAGGGGAACCCTGTAAGCAAGACATGAATCCAGTTAAAAAAAAAAAAAAAATGAAACTTTCCCATCATCAGGCGCAGTTATGCAGGAGATAGCGAGCACGTACGCGGCGATGGCTTCCACCGAAGGCCGGGATAATAACAAGAGGAAAAATTACTTTCATTTAATCGAAAGGACTTACGCAGAGTATATAAAACAGCATCTCGGCACTGACTGAGGGAAAGGCCGGGAAAATCGGCACAGCCCTCGGCCGGGAAAAAGCCGTAAAAGGACGGCGTGTCCTTAGCTCCGGCTCCTGCTCCCACCGTCGAAATCCCACCAAGGCCGAGCCGTTGACATGAGACGGCCGAGGGAAAAAATCCGTCGGAAAATCAGCAGAGCAAAGGCGAGGAAAAGCGACTAATGAACCGCCCAAAAAAAGTATTACGATTGTGGTTGAATTGCGTGAGAATTGAAAAATTCGCAATATTTTGTAAAAATTAATTGAATATTGATAATTTGAACTGACACAAGGCATCTATGGATGGTACAGCTCAACCTTTTCCAGGCAAACCATAAACCATAAAGAACTATTGGCCATATTTGCCTCACAAAAACTGTTTCCATATAAATACCTTGTACCTTACCGCATATAATTTTATCTTTAAGAAAAATCCAATTATTCATTGTTTCTGTGAAGAATCTTGACCCCAATGGACCACTTACTTTAGAGGATTTCAATAGGAAACGAGAGTCTCCAATTCCTTCTTTAATATTAACATCAATCAGCATGGTATCTTAAGCGGTAGGATCTACTAGTACCAATTTATTTCATTATTAAAATCGCTAGTTTTCGAGGTCCGCTTGACCAATTAAGGTCGTTCAATTAATTAAGGTTTTTAGTTGAGATAAAAAAAGTCAAGGCACGAGCGGGATTCGAACCTACGACCTTCGGCTTGAAACGCCGCTACTCCACCAATTGAACTTCGTTCGGGCGAACTTAACATATGCGTGTTGGATGTGTAATTTCTCCTGTGTGATAAGGAGGTCCAGAAAGAGCTTAATGCTAAGAGACAATTCACTTAAGTTTAATTATTCGGGCTTTCTCTTTCATCACGTACCATTTACGGTTCTAATTACTTTAACCAGTGGCCCCCTTTTTCCACCGAGAAGACTTTTTTTCACCGCCGAAATATATTTCAATTTGACCTTTTCTATATTGTTAAGATTCATCACCTTTACCAGGCATTAAAATTCAACAATTAGCATTTTTCATTCTATATATTTGATATTTACTTCCTCAGAGGAATCTGTAAAAATCACCCGAACACTGATGATGGCGAAATGTCGAAACGTGACTGAACTAACAATAGTCAGAGAAGATAGGCAGACCAGGATGATATGTAACTATCAAACAATAAGTTTTATCACCCCGCCACAAAGGGAAATCGCACGATTTCTCATTACGGTTCTTACTTTATGAATCATCATGGAAACTGTTCATAATCGGAAATTTAGTTCTAATTTTTGAGGAAAAAAAAAATTTAAACTCCACACTACAGAAAGTTACGCAATGTATTATATAAATTTTATTTAAATCTAAAGCTCTACTTAAAAAGCTTAACTGATGGTATCCGCGCGTTGAGGAACTGTCGAAGAAAGGAAATTACTTAAGAGATGATAATTTTTTATGTTGACCTTACGTAAGGACTTTTATGTACACGAGCTTTCCAATCTTTTTTTAATGCTTAATACACATTTTAGGAATAAGGCCGATTTTAGTACGGCGGTGAGGTCGTCGCGGCCCTGCATCCGAAACGGACGTACAATGGGATTGTTTTCAAAAACACAACTCCGAGGGTTGATATGACCTCTATTGTTTCTCTCACAGGTATTATAAAAATTAATAAAATATATTTTATTTATTTATAACTCCAGGAATCTACAAGAGAAGTAGTAAAAAAAAGCACATCACAAAAATAAACAAATGAGTAATTAAGCAATAACAAAAACTGGGGAAAGGATTGGGTTAGTGAATGAGAGTGAGAAGGGAGGGAGAGGCGGAGAGAGAGAGAAAATGTCAGAGAGAGAAACAGAAAGAGAGAGACAGAAAAAATGCCAAAGAGAGAAAAAGAAAGAGAGAGGCAGCAAAAATGCCAAAGAGAGAAAGAGATATGGAGAAGGGGACGTAGCGAGGATGATTGAGTGTGAGTAGTACTAACTTTGCGAATCCAAATTTTTGCAGTGTGATATTCTAGGAGATAAAAGATAAGAATAAGAGACGAGGTTGGTCTTCCGCTAACGTCACACAGAACACTTGTTTAAATAGCCGTAACGCCGCCAAAACAATTGCGTCAGTTAATACAAAATCAGGCGAAAAACGAGAGCAGGTGAGACGTAAAGCAAATCCGTCTGAAAGGCCTTTTGAAAGCTTGACACAATGCTCGGCTGCGACAACTAATCGAAAGCCACTTGCGAAATTCTTTTCGGCCGTTGAGCGGAACGGCGTTTTGTTACGATTCCAGCGTCAATTTCGTAATTCATTCGAGCCAAGGACCCAGGGTGAATTGTATCCGAATGGTTTTTTTTTTTTTCATACGCCCATACGAAGTGGAGGATTCCCGTGCGAAAGTGTTGGGCAATACTGACCGTTCCCAAGTGCCTCTTGATGAGCAGGAAGACAAATGCTGTCAGCATCGCGAGCACTTGCTCCCGTGACGATTTGGTCGAAACTGAGCTGGAGAAACGCTTTCCCATTCCGTAATAATCGAATTACGCGTGCGACCCTTCACGTAGGCCACTTGCAAAGAGGTGGTTTGTAAGCCAAGGCTCGTGGGTCGTCAATCCACTGCACTTGCAACTCTCATCAAAGGTTAAATTGGATCAATAATAAAATCGCCCTTGAAAATTTTCACTAATTTTTTCTCCACCTTATTTCATATTTTTAATTCTATTTAAAATCATTTAATTTTTATACTGAATCAACTATTGTTTATACATCGAGATAAAAACAAACAAAAACAGTTAAATGTAATATAAACTACCCGAGGTTGTGGGTTGTTCTGCCATAATCACAAAATTACAATCCATTAGTCAGCAATTTAATTCACGCTTGTACCTGACAACGAATTTTTACGTTAATAAATTATTACGATAATTACACCAGATCATATTGACGTTGAAAACTGCTGATGGCATGTAAAACAAATAAAAAATTTAGGGTTTTAAGTTTCACGACAATCGATACGTTTTAAAGAACAATACTTTTAAATCAAAAAGCAGCAAGACTGGGAGCAAGTCAGAATGAACGTAACTGAACGAGCTAAGAGCATTAAACGAAGTTTATTAATTTTACTGTTTGTATTGTAGGCTGTTGAATATATTGCAGATGGTTATTTATTAGAAGAACGTTTTCGACATCGTGACGAGTCATTTTCATCGTTAATTACAATTGTCATCCTGTGGACTTTCCGAACCATATGTAACTTTACGTTTGTTAACTTTATTTATCTTATTGCACACTCTATTGCCCTCCTCCAGATCAAATATACCATAAACAAACCAATGACCGACACCATCCAGTATACAACAGTACACCCCTGATCATCCACCTTCGAATATACCGTAGAACCCCGACACCTCTCCCCGAATATATACACCTCTAACTGACCCCCCCCCATCGAATTTACTGTATATCGTGTGTTGACCGTTAGCTAATGATTATTTGCAGATCGTGAGATGAGGTCTGGCGAGTGGTGTGACATGGGTTTTCGATAAGCAGTTTCTTTATCGTACCAACGTTTCGATCTTTATTGAGATCATCTTCAGAGCTCGAAGTGTTTGTTTTCTGTTGGGAATAGCATACAACCCTGACCGACCCCCATGGAATATACCTTCTTAAATCTATGACTGACCCCTATCTAATTACCATAAACTCTTATAATGGTGCCTTTCGCTTTGACGCTCTTAAGCCATAGCGAGCTTTCTGCGGTTTCTTGGCTTTCATTTCTACACAGCTTGTAGGTTTATAGACGCTTTCTTTTGTCAATTAGACTGTCACATCTCGCTTCACCTAACCTAGCAAGCTCTTCCTCACAGTATTTTACTCCGTCCAGGATGGGATATACCAAGAACATAAGAAAATCTGACCCCCTCCCCAATTGTACATGTCATACACCTCTAACCGACCTCCTCCAGATCAAATATACCATAAACAAACCAGTGACCGACCCCATCCAATATACAGTAGACCCCTGATCATCCACCTTCCAATATACCATAGAACCCCGACACCTCTCCCCCTCGAATATATACACCTCTAACCGACCCCCCCATCGAATTTACTGTATACCATGTGGTGACCGTTAGTTAATGATTATTTGCAGATCGTGAGATGAGGTCTGGTGAGTGGTGTAACGTAGGTTGTAGAGAAGCAGTTTCTTTATCGTGCCAGTGTTTCGATCTCTATTGACATCATCTTCAGCGCTCAAAGTGTTTGTTTTCTGTGTACATGTGTCATTATTGGATGTCGTGTTGGGTGAGAGCATACAACCCTGACCGACCCCCATGGAATATACCTTCTTAACTCAATGACCGACCCCTATCTAATTACCATAAACTCTTATGGTGGTGCCTTTTGCCTTGCCACTCTTAAGCCATAGCGAGCTTCCTGCGGCTTCTTGGCTTTCATTTCTACACAGCTTGTAGGTTTATAGACCCATTCTTTTGTCAATTAGATTGTAGCATCTCGCTCCACCTACCAAGCTCTTTGCCACAGTATTTTATTCCTTCCGGGATGGAATATACCATGAACATCTGACCCCCTCCCCAATTGTACGTATCATACACCTCCTCTGACAGACCCCCTGCGAATAGACCATACACCATAGATCCCCCATACACAACAACGAACATGCCCTACAATATTACAGCCTCTAACCGTCTCCGGCGAATATACTATGAACCATACCATTGACCAACCCCGAATATATCATACACCCCTATAACATACCTCATCGGATATACCATATTTTCATACACATTGTGTCTTATCCTGCGTCCAACAAGAATTTTAACTGAAGTTTTAATCTTGTATATTTTACTTGTTTATCCATAAAAATTTAGTGTGTACAGAAACAGGATAGTCAATTAAGAATGTCATAGTTTAAAAAAAATTAGTCATGCCATGTGCGTTTAATCTGGTACTGTCAACATACAAAATATAATTAATCAAATAGAAGAACAAAGAATTTCACCTCTAAGTCAATGCCAGCATTTGAAGTACCGTTAAGTTGGAAATAAATATCAATAGTTTTTAGTAGCTTGACTGCTACTGTTGACAACCCGGTCCTATTTTAGTTGCACGATCTCTTTTGTATGTCTTTTAAGAGCCCGTGACTCTGAATACGTTTAGCTCTATTTCCCTTGAGTTTTTTCCCCGCTAAACAGACAAATATAGGCCCCCGCCTGGAAAAAAACGTATGGGTTTCCGTAAATGATTCACGCCCGGTTGCTTCAAAGCGCATTAGATCTCGTTAGAATTATACAAATGGGACAGCCGGGTTTAAAGACTAACCATTTAACATACGTACTATATATACACATATTTAAGAAATGTAAATATTAACAACACGGTTATTTTGCTATGTTTAATTGCAGGAATAATTGGAAAGATTTCTGCACGTGTTGTAATTGTTTTTACGTGGTTTATGATGGAGTAAAAAGACTTGTTAAACATTAGTATGTAATGAGGTTATGTGATGAGACAATAAAGTTTCAGTAATTTTAAAAATGGGAATTGAAATGTTTAAATTTATAATAATTAAATTCTTTTTAGAGTTTAGCACAAAAGAAAGGTTAAATTAAAGTGTATTTTAATTACCAGGAGGACGTTATACTGTGTATTGGTGTATTGACACAGATATTCATTCTATATAAAGTCCGTTAATGAATGAAATTTAAACTTCATTGTATTGTATTTTGCTTCTTGTAATTACGAAACCGTTGTTTTGCGTAACAGACATATTTACGTTATTGATCTTGTTTAAGAAAACTAAAAAAAGGTCTATGGGAGTGAATACTGTTAATTTAAGTAATAATAGCGGTAATCACGATCGACGTAATCCTGTTAACTATGTTAGGTTCTTTTGGATTGAGAAAAATAATGACGTAGACATGTAGAATCGGCTAGTTAACATTGCTCGATCTAACAGGCTATGGCCAATGATAGAGGTTAGGTTGAAAAATGTAGTCACTTTGCTATCCGCTAGGTCGTAGGTAACCAATATGGCAGCCATGAATTTAACAGCTGTTTGTTTGTTTACACGTATTTTTAATCTCAAATACGCATTAATTAAGTCAGATCAATACATTTCTTTTGTTAAATTCTGGCCATTCTTTATACTCACATTGCTAATAAATACATCCCCCTCCCTATAAAGTTGTAAGCTGTTAGACGTTAGGATATAGGTTAGGTATGTCGGCACGAATTGAAGCGTGCCATTTAACAGAATCCTTCAAGGACTGTTATAGCATTATTTTTGGTTTTACCAGTCGCCAAGCGTAGCACTGCGGAAAAATTTACTTTTTTAACATGCTACCTATATTAGGGGACGGTCATGATCTTACTGGACATTTCTCTATTCCAGTTTACACGAGTTAATATCTTACAAAAATCGTGATACCCTCTCGTATGTGATATTTCTTCCTGAAGTCTGGGGGGGGGTGAACCTGTTTGATGGTTTTATGCTCTAATAAAGGCGACCTTATTCGCACACGCATTCATCACAAGTTAAACACGAGCTATTCACAAAATGAAGGAAACCGCGCGTTTGTAGACCATATCAGCGAGGATTGGCGGGACCTGGTTCTGAAATAAACGATAATATATCTTGTCGGTGGTATTTGGTCTGCGAGTAGGGGAACACATATAAAAATCATCCAGGTTTAAAACAGCGATAAAGTAGATCGTTTGACAAAGGGACACTTACTGTCTGGCAAAAGCCAGCGTATAAATCCAACACGTAGATAATTATTGTTCGATATGCCTCAAATTGAAGGGTGTAATTGCTTGGCCCTATATAGAGAACGAGAGGATCCACCCGATTTGAAAATTATTCTTGAGCACGGTACAATAGTTCTGATATTGTATCTTAGGGTGTATTGAGAGTTAATGTATTTACTAGCGTGACTGTATAGTGGGAGGGTCGATTGTGCAATACTACCAGGAGCACAACCGGACTGCCAACACCCTGAGTAGGGGGAGCACAAAAGCTGGACCTCCCGGTGAATTGCGAGAAGTGATCTGTTCACACGGACATATACATGTAAGCGTAGATTTTAGCTTACATAAACAAGTAATCAGTAATCAGAGTATACCAACAGAGTGAACAGTCAAATATTTCAATACCGCTTATTTTCACCTCTTGCCTTAATTGCATCTCGGAGACGCCTCGGCATAATTTCTACCAGTCTGGAAATGTCTCTTTTCAGGAGGTTAGCCATTCTTCACGAAGAGGATCTTCCAGGATCAAGGAATGTATAAGGACTGATGAACGTGCTTTTATTCGTCTGGTTAGGTTATCCCATAAATGTTCGATGGGGTTTAAGTCTGGAGAACGGGTTGGTCAGGCTAAGACCATGTTGAAGGTAGGCTTGTACTATGCGAGCGATCATTATCGTGCTTTAGAATAGGATTGTCGCTGATGTCACCGAGGTTAGACAACGCATGATGTTCCAAAATTTCATCCACATAGCGAGTGGCCATCAAAGACTCTCAACGAACAATAACTAACTCTCAGTGCGACTCTCAAATTATGTTATTTTATATTAATCACTATTTAAATGTTTAGTATGCGTTAATAACAGTTAAGATGTCCTGGTGTCGGGTTACGAAGGTTCGG
Organism: Cimex hemipterus; assembly: GCA_039619505.1. Lineage (NCBI taxonomy): Eukaryota > Metazoa > Arthropoda > Insecta > Hemiptera > Cimicidae > Cimex > Cimex hemipterus. The sequence goes on along the minus strand of CM077109.1, from coordinate 17,730,977 downwards.
CGCGACGGGCAAAGGTTTTGCAGGAGTCATCAACCTGATGCAACCGACCCGCGACATCGGGTTGACGGAAGAAAGGGAAAACACATTTTTTCCGCCAGGCGAAGTGTGGTTCCGGCGGCAGTTTCCGGCTGCCGTCGAAATTGACGTAGTGCTTCCTCGCTGCAGCAACTGAGCGAGTCGAAGAAAAGTGGTTCGCGTTACGTGACGACCGCAGGACTTTGGAAATGTAGGCCGGAGGGCGACACGGCTAACAGGCGAGCCCTGAAATCTCAAGTTTGCAACGGAATCAAAAAGCGACATGAGAAAAAAAGTGCGTTCTGGATTTTTCCTCGCCAACGCGCGTACACGTCTTTACAACATGGAAGACCATTGTAGGGAAAGTGAATAACATAATTGTAACATGAAAAAATAGAGCGGGAGAGAGCGTGACCTGGGTATTCATTAAAAATTTTACCCGCGTCATTTTTCGATTCACCCCTTTTTTATAACCGATGTCCAGGGAAAAATCGACGTCCTGAAATCCTGCTCACACCCATTCTAAAAAATTAGTTGTTCAAAGTTCAATACGACCGATCTTTGTAATCCTGGCACTATTGTTCTTTCTACAAATTAAAAGATCCTTTGGAATAAAGTTTTAGGTACTATTATTTCTCAAGCTCGAAACGACGATCATTATCGACCTCGAATAGAATTGATATGGCACGGCAATTTACGACAAGTCATTACACCTAGTTCTGCATCGGTCCCTACTTTCAATGAAAATTAGGTTCACTCAAATTTCAATAAACTTTCTATTAGATAGCAGAATCAAGGAAATTAAAAACAAAATGTATAGTATTTAGGGACCGTTAATTAATGATTACTTAGAGCTCGTGAGATGCTGTCAGGTGACAAGAAAAACATTTTTTTTATCGTGCTACGTTTCGAACTTCATTCAGATCATCTTCTGGGCCTGGGATTTATAAACATTGTTTACATTATACAAAAATATAAAATATGAATACGAATTTATATAATGATGAGAACTTGTACGAATTGGCCAGTTAACATTCCTCGATCTAATAGGCCATGGCCAATGTTAAAGGTTAGGTCGAAAATGTAGTTACATTGCTGTACGTTAGGGCGTAGGTAACCAACATGGCAGCCATGAATTTAACAGCTGTTTGTTTGTGTACATGTATTTTTATTCTTACGTACGCGTTAACTAAATCAGACCAAAACATTTCTTTTTTTTTAATTTCTGGCCTGTCTTTATACTTTCGTTCATAATAAATACATCCCTATCCTACAAAGATCTAGCCTGTTAGAGGTTAGGATATAAGTTAGGTTATGTCGGTACGAATTGAAGCCTGTCAGTTGTTTGTACTTTTCGAGTGCTTTTGACTGAAAGAGTTGATTAATTTTCCTTTTTTATTAACTTATGGCATGTTACGAAAAACGAACAACAACAAGGACTGCTGTAGCTTTATTTTTGGTTGTACCAGTCGCTACGCGCAGCATTGCGGAAAAATTAACGCATAACAAGAAAAGATGGGGGCGTTCCCGATCTTACTGGACATTTCTCTATTTGAGTTAACACGAGTTAGAAACATCGTGAATATCCCTAATGTTTATAAATCCCAGATTCTGAAGATGATCCCAGTAAATATCGTAACGCTGGCACAATAAAGAATATGTTTTTCTTATCAGACTGCATCTCACTATATTTAAATAATAATTAAGAAAAAGCTTAAAAACATTCTGCATGAAATCAATGATTCTTCTTATAATATCATATGATCCTTACAGACAAGCAAGGCAAACTTGCCTTCTGCTGGGTCCCAGGACATGTGCGAGGAGAGAGCAAGAGTGAGGTGACGCCCTTGCACGGGGGCATCGTGAGCCAATCAACGGCATAGGATTCACACTATCTTTGTACAAATAGACACAATGAAATTTATTCATGGGACACAAACAATCCAAGAAGTCTAGTAAGTCCTGGACGGAAATTTTTTTTTAAGGGAAAACTACAAGTCCTGACAGGACCCATTAATTGGACTGTATAGCATTAACTAAACCAACACAGCATGAGCAGACAAAGAAGCAGATACTAGCAAACTGTGGTGCCACATTTTTCCACGGGAGGAAGGGTTTTGGTATGAAACCTGGCCTACTGAGCATATTTCTTCATCATGGAAGTTTTACCGGTGTGCTACAAGAACGGGGGATTAAATAGCTCCCAAAGGATAGTATGTAACCATGGACATCTACAGCAATACTAAAAAAATAAATCAAACCTAGAAAACCCTGATCATTTAATTTATAAAAAATTACTATCACAAACCATGACCTAATATATTATAATCTGTAGGTCAAGTGAAATTGACAATTGGACTTTTAATTTAATGTATTAGTTTAACCAAGCTGAACAGGAAAATTACAGCTATTTCACTATTATAATTTGCAGGCATTCAATCAGCCCGAAGGTTAATATGTGGTGCCTTTGATAAAACTTAATAATTTACGTTAGAAGATATCACCTGTTGAATAATGCAAGAACATCCATTATTTCAGAAATTTTAACGTTTCTTCCATAAAAGTTTTACTTGTATAATTGAAGCTTTCTCAAATTTAGGCAGTCCAGGTGAAACCGAATCGGCCACGGTCGTATTGCGCAACTGTGCCTTCCTCGTGTAAATTGAGCCCGATTCCGATCCTTTTCCTGTTCCGTCTGACTTTTTTCGTGACTTTGCGAATAAACAGAGACAGCGGGGCGAGCCGCTCGGCCGAAAAGTAACACGTCCATACCGAATGGAAAGGATTTCAGTCATCTGGATACCGGAAAGGGAAACGAGTCCGTTTATTAACTATCTGGGCAGCTTGGCGCGATTCTATCGAGACATCGAAAAAATATTAGAACTCGACAATAAAAAAGTCAATATCAAATAGTAATTGTCTTTTACATCTTCCTTGCCATTGGCTTAACCAATGCTCCTCTAACTTGACATCAACAATGAAAAATATAGAAACATGGAACTTAAAATGATATAAGACATATAGAATAATATTATAAAAGTGGTAGCTTACAGCAATTATCAAGTGAATATCGTCCCGGAGGTGTCACTTAATTACAGTAATTAGTCACCCCATATGGAACCCTTTGGGCTTAGGCAAGACCTACCATCAGCTTAAAATCTAAATGTAACCCAAGATGAAGGCAATTTTTCTTCTCTTCCAAATCCTTCTT
>CM077109.1:17679722-17713190 GCA_039619505.1 Cimex hemipterus | reverse complement strand
CACACTTTTGCAAATAAAATTAGCCCTTTTCTATATATCAAATTCACCCTTTCGCAAATAAAATTCACTTTTTTTTATAACCAAATTCATCCTATTGTAGATCAAATTCACACATTTACATATAAAATTCACTTTTTACTAATTAAATTGGTCCTTTTGTTAATCAAATTCAACCTTTTGCAAATAAAATTCACTTTTTTTACTAATCAAATTCATCCTTTTGTTGATTAAATTCACCATTTGGCACAAAAAATTCACTCGTTCAACCATGTTAATAATTACTAATTTATTCAAATTTACTTCTTCACTATTCTAATTCACATGTTTGAAATTAAATTAACCCTTATACAAATCAAGTTCACCATTTTACATATGAAATTCACCATTTGCCACTTCAAATTCACTCGTTCAACCATATCCATACAAAGTACACCATTTTAGAAATCAAATGCAAAAGAAATTAATTCCTATAACAATCAAATTCACCCCTTTGCATTTCAAATTTCCTGTTACTCATTACTAATTTAATCAAATTCACTCTATTACATATATTATCACCAATTTGTATTTCAATTTCACCTTTTGGCGCATCAAATTTATGTGAATATTATATTCGTTACTGTAAAATCTATTACAAATGATCGATACAAATAAAAAAAAAAAAGGATTTGACAATCGTGGCTTTACCTAGGCACATTACAAACCATATATTCCGACTTAAAGTATTTACCCATTATCTCCTCAACAGTCCAATTTACTACTGTCACCCCCTGGTCTAAAAATCTCTCAACTGAGAAAAAAGTTAATAGCATTTTTATTTCAGTTAAGCTCTAAGTTCAAAAATTTCAATTATATTGCAGTGGTTTTTTTAAAAAAATTCCTTAAAATAGTTTAAAAATGTAATGTTTGTTTCTCAACTAGTAGAATATATTTTCATTTGCAAAAATTTTGAAAATTAGTACAAAAGCCGTAATTATCCGTGTTTGTTTAACAAGCACGGACAAACGAACCCATTCGACATCGAATGACCCCGATTGAAATCATTGCAATGTAATAAATGTGGTTTTCTTCTTTTACAGTAAAAAGTTATTTTAATTATGTCCCAGTCGGACCTTTTACGGTCGTTGTTCTAACAGAGCTAGTAATTTTTTCATTGCAAGAACAAGGCCGGACTGACTTGACCTGGCTCAAAACCTGATTTTCCGATTAAACGCCGAAACGTAAATAAGACGGAACACGCGTTCCGGAAAGTAATTTGGAACCGTGTGTAATCGGCGTACCTGTTCGGCTCAGGTTTTTGGAAGTGGGCTAACTTGAAATTAGGTTAATACCCGTCATTTCCAGTTATTAAGTACGCCTAGAGAAAGACGGCATCCGATCACGTGCCTACAGAGGTTGGATTCGCTATTTCCATTTGTTACGATCTGTAATAAAAACAGAAAGCATCACGTTCCCGCAGTAAAAAAGATAGTATCTTCTACCTGCAGGTAGGACAAAAAATATATGAAAATTTTACCTAATTTATTGAAAAATCGTTCCAAATTTCTGCTTTAAGCAATACAGATAAGTTTTATTGGAAGTTCTAATCCACAAACGATATAATAAGAAAATGGCGCTTTCAAACTCCCTTTGAGCGTAATGTTAGAACAAATACGGATAAAGAGAACCAACTGGTGTGCAATTTATAGAGTACTACTGCAGAAATTGTTTCCAGACAAAGCTTATCCGAGTTATTTTCGTCCTGCAAAACGAATAGCGAAATGTCAGGGGTATCCACGATCTTTGTGTGAACCCTGTTAGGTCCTGTAAGATCGAGAGAAATGATGTCGTTGAGTTGAAAGAATCGGGTAGTTAACATTGTTCGATCTAACAGGCCAGAGCCAATGCTAGAGGTTAGGTCGAAAATGTAGTCACATTGTTGTCCGTTAGGGCGTAGCTAACCAGCATGGCAGCCATGAATTTAACAGCTGTTTTTTTGTTTTGTTTTTTGTTTACACGTATTTTTATTTTTAAATACACATTAATTAAATCAGACATGTGCATTTCTTTTGTTAATTTATGACCTATCTTTATACTTTCATTTATAATAAATACATCACATATTCTATAAAGTTGTAAGCTTTTAGAGGTTAGGATACAAGTTCGGTATATCGGCCCGAATTGAAGCGTGTTATTTGTTATTTCTTTTCGAGTGCATAAGCGATAAGCGTTTTGAATGATAGTTGGTTAATTTTCCTTTTTTTATTAACTTCTGTCATCTTACAATTTAACATGAAAGAAAACCAAAACACAACAACAAGCCTGCGGAAAAATTAACGTTTAACATGCTAAGAAAGAAGGGGTGTTCACGTTCTTCCTGGACATTTCTCTATTCGAGTTAACATCCTACAAACACCATGACTATCCCTGTTCATGAACAAGATTATGACAGTAGACAAACTTCAAGTTATCGGAAGACCTACACCACCTAACAACATCGTACAAACTGACTCAAACCACCTAGGCACAAAATAGCAATAAAATAAATGGCAGACAATCTAAAATGAATCCAACTGTGTGTCTTGTAAAGAATACAAATAGCATATGTCTATAACACAAAATAATAAATAAAACATGTCTCACAACCAAACCCCAAACAACAAAATAGTAAACAAAAACGCACAAAAAAAATTGCATAAATGGACCACAAACACATAAACAGACAATAAACATGATATCTACAAATAATCATTGGCTAACGGTCACTAAACACCGCACATAACTCACAAGCATCATTTACGCCAGTTAAAACATAATAGAAAAAACAGAAGGGCCGAAGTTCAAAAAGAATTAGGCTTAACCTATCAACACCTGTACCTACCATTCGTTCCCGGACTCATCGTCACAGATTGACTAGAGGATCTTCAACGTCCGCACCTAGGCCCTTATCGGACGTCCCGATTCTCTAGACGAGAGCTGATGCACCATTGGTGTAGAGGCCTCGCACCCCGAAGGGCTGTTAACACCTCGCTCCCAGCTTGTCCGGTCAAAATACATCGGCCTGCTCTCCGCGTACTCCCTAGATAGAGAAGGCGAACAATCTCTCTGAGTGTAGAGGCTCCCCGAGCGTAAAAACTTCCTGGAACGCTCCGACAACTAACCAATAAACTAATAAAACCAATAACGACAACTAACCTATATCTACATTCTTTACCGGACTCATAGTCGGGCTGACATGAGGATCTTTAATGTCCGTACCTAAGCTATAAAGCTCTTACCGGACAGTCCGATTCTCAAAGTGAGATCTGACGCACCGTCGCCTAAGCGACGATGTAGAGGTTTCACACCCCGAAGGGCTGCTTCCGCCACGCTCCCACTTCGTCAGAATGGTTAATACCGCACGGAAGCCAGCTGACCGAAATACATCGGCCAGCTCACCCGCGTACTCCCTAGATAGAGAAGGTTGGAGCCCATAAAAATCAGCGAAGATAAGCAGACCAGGATCAAACAATAGGTTTAGAATGTGAGAGGAAACAAATTCAACATCCTTAAAAATAAATTCTTTCTTAAAGAGAAAAGATTAGAAAGCTCTTTTGCATGTTTTGGACAGAAACAATTTCGTCCTCAAATTTAAGATGGTTTTTAGCATTTTTGTTTTAGAATAAATTCGTATGTTTTTAAGTGATTGAGATAAGTAATGAGACGTTTCCAGCAAAGAGACGGACATTTTGAGGATTATATAAATAATATAAGTGTGTCATAAAAGTCTATAGAAACCAGTTCCCAGTCAGCCGATTCGCAAATAATTTGCCGTTTCACGGAACAAAAGGGCCGTTCGAAAATCGCTTTCGCGATCGCGGTTTTCTCCGCTGTTTTGCCTAATTGTTTTGCCCGTTGCCAAATCGGGCGAAATGAGCCAATGTCGCAGGCGTAGCCGTTGCGCAAGGGTTGCATCACTCATCTCACTTGTACAATACTTTCGAGACTCTTGGGTTTCCAGGAGTCGAGAAAACCCCAGGAAACGTCTCAGGAAAAGAAAGTGATTTTGGAAGCGCCGAAAACCTACTAGTCCGGCGTAATAATGGTCGTTAGGTCTCTTCCGGGTGACGGGGTTGTTAAATCCAGTCCTGAAAGTGGTACAGCTTCCTTTTGGAAGATCGACCTCGATGCTTGTATCCTAGTAATTGAGAGAACGCGATTAGGGTGAGATATGTCGAACAGAGTAACTGTACCGTTCGTGATTTGATCCACATTAGTCACTTTACTGAGTCCATCTACCGGCTGGTTAAAGTTGTGAAAATGTTTTTCCTTTTAAAAATAATAAAACAAACAACGCCTATTCCCATGACGTTAAATAGTACCAGACAAATATTTACAAACAGATAACAAAGAAAAGAAAAACAAACACAGCAAAACAATCGCCTTCACGCTACATAAAAACAACAAACACGAGATGTCATAACAAGAAAGAAGGGTGGTTAACTCTTTAAGGCTTAATGGTGTCTTACAGCAAGCGTCTTTAGCAATGCTGTTAAAACCAAGTTGCATGAGTTTAAAATGGAGCTAAATAGTGTTTGACAGTTGCAGTTTGACAATCAAAATAACATACAAAAAACGCGCTCGCCCGTAACTCACATGATTGCTAACCTTAACGAAAATTGGTCGCGTTGCCATTGCATAGAAGCAAATCGTATGTTTGGCAAATATAACGATAGACACAAGATTTATAAGATGGCGCCAATAAAATCAGTGTTGCCAATACAAGGCTAGAAACGGACAAAAAATACTGGGCTGCCCTAAGCCCACAGGATTTCCGGCTAGCATTAATGAAAATAGTTAAATTTGGCAATGTTTTAAAGCAACCTTTGGCGATAAAGTGTTAAATCATATACTGGATATGAAAAATTGTACGCTGGAAAAATGTAACAATCGATACAAGATGGAGATTATAAATTGGCGTCAAAAAATCAGTTGCCAATACACGGCCAGATGCAGATAAAAAATACTGTGTCAGCCCTAAGCCCACAAGATTTCCGTCTAGCCTTAAGGAAAATGCTCAATTTGACATCGCTCTGAATCAACTTTCGGGAAGAAAGGCTTAAATCATAAATTGGATGTGAAAAATTGTATGTTGGGCAAGTGTAACAATAGATACAAGATAGGGTGAAGAGCCATGTTGGAGATTATAAATTGGCGCCAAAAAATCAGTTGCCAATAAACGGCTAGAAACGGACAAAAAAGTGCGTCCGCCCTTAAACCACAGGATTTCCGATTAGCATAAAGGAAAATAGCTAAAAGTGGCAATATTTTCAAGCACCTTTTGGCGATGAAGTGTTAAATCATATACTGGATATGAAAAATTGAATGATTGACAAATATAAGAATCGATACAAGAGCCATCATAGAGATTCCGATATGGAGAATTCAATGTGGCGCCAAAAAAATCAGTGTTGCCATTACACGTGCAGAAACTTATAGAAAAACCTCACCCTATATTCACGGTATTACCTAAGCTTTTTGCAAATAAGCTTAACGTACGTGATGCCCTTGCAAGGGGGCAAGAAAGGTTAACCATAAAAGCTCAAGGAATATTTTGAAATAATGTATATAACTAACACCAGCTATTATTATGGTAAGTATGATTTGGTTGGTAAAAAAGAAACCCTAGTACATTAGGCAGAGGCCTATCTTTCTTCTCGGACGTGTTAACATAACATTCAAATGACGATAAGAAAGACCTATCAAAAAAATTAATCGAGTTCATTAGGCCCTTGAATAGTTTTTTTTTTTTTAATCAAAGGACATGTGACCAGTTAAGGGTATTGGAACAAAGATTTATAACCCTCCGAGGGGACATTTTTTTTTTACAGCCCACATGATCGCACTGTCCACCAATTGCGCTTTCACCATGAAACACAGGATCTTCTTCAATACTCGACGGCAATTAAGCCGTTTAAAAGAGAAAATTTAGACCTGGAAGGTGAAAGCCCTGACCCGGGGATAATCCACGTCAGGATCGGGCAACGCTTACGTCGATTACTTGGAATTTGTTTTAAAATCTCAAAAGTTTCCCTATACTTCCAACCTGCTACACTTGACTTTAAAGTATATTGGTCGATTTAACTTTGTTCGGTGGAGTTTTATGACACAACCGAAATCTTCATGTCCAGCAGGTGGTTTTTCATTTGTTTTTTTTTCACCAATTGGATATATTATAAGGTATGGTGTATGGAAGAAAGAAACTGCAATCACGTGAGTTTTTTTTTACCATTCACCAAGTTACCGCCATACAAGTTCATTATAATTCATTTTTGAATAGACAACGAATTATTTACTATCATCAAATGATGACAGATTTATTGTAACTGGCGATAATAATGATAAGGAATCTCAATTTAAATTGCTTCTAAATCATCCCATACTTTTCGAAATTGACCTTCAGTTATGCTGAAATTGGTACAGAATAACTTGAAATATTAAAAAAAATATATAAACATGAAAACTTTTTTTTTTAATTCATTCATTAATTTACAATTGCGCTTTAAATATACAACAACCAAACTAAGGCATAAACATGGAGGTGAGTGTTGATGTGTCATCGTGGGTACATCAGCCTTGTACATTGAAAAAAGGAGGGGAGCGACTACACTTCCCTGTGGGACACCATTGAAAATTAAGTCAACGGAGAAGAAGCCCGGGGAAGCGAAAGATATGATACTAGAAATAATTATAAAATAGATGGTAAAATGCAATTTAAAAAGCCCTGGTTGCGATACTTTGACAAAAGCCTGGATATGTCCAAGGATAGCACGAATTTATGGATAGTAGAGAGAACATGTGATTGAGAGATAAGGGAAGTATTTCGTTAAACAGGTGGAGCTCTTCAAGATTCTTCAGTACTCCAACGTATAAGAATTACGCCATAAATAAAATATTTTTTCTACGAGAAAAGTCGCTACAGTAGAAATCCAAAATGATAAGGGTTTAGATGATAACAGAATGAATAATAATCTTCTTAAAACTAAAAAAAAATCTATAACCCTGAATAGAAGCAAGCATACTAAAGACCAAAGATCCCAAGTCGACAAGAACGGGGTTACTGATCGACCACCCGTGGGACACCAGCTAGATTTAAGTAAATGTAGAAGGTATGCAGAGATGTAAGATATGATTCTAAAAAAATATGTAAAATAGATGGTAGAATGCACTTGAAGCCGCCCTAGGTGGCATACCCCCTACCACTGCCAAAACTTAGATCATAACGGAATAAAGGAAATTTATCCTCCTAAAACAAAAAATATGTAAAGGTGATTAGCACTAACACCAGAAGACCAAACATCACATGTCGACAATAACAAGGACACAGAGTGACTTCACAGGACTATCTGTCCTAAGCAATGAACAACGGCTTTGTTACAAATTCAATTAAAAAAATAAAAAAAACTATCGTTGCAATGCCAAATGCGTTCAAAAATCAAAGTACGGCTAAGTGTGCGGAACGCACGGTAAGAACAGGAAAGGTGCTAAGTCATTTATCAAGGGATTGGTAGAACGAAAAATAAAGCTCTAACAGTTTAGAGAAGAGAAAATTAATCTACTCTTTCATTCAAAACCACCCGAAAAGTACTAGCAAATAACAGGCTTCACTGCTGGCATAAACTAACTTATATCCTAGTCTCTAATGGCTACAACTCTAGGATAAGGGATGTATTTATTATGAACGAAAGTATAAGGGCAGGTCATAAATTAACAAAAGAAATGTATTGGTCTGATTAAATTAATGCTTACTTAACAATAAAAATACTGCGAACAAAAAACAGCTGTTAAATTTATGGCTGCCATGTTGGTTGCCTACGCTCTAACGGATAGAAATGTGACTAAATTTTGTACCTAACCTCTAACATTGGCCATAACCTGTTAGATCGAAACAAATACAAGAATGGTGCAACAGGTTGTTTTACTTTTTGTAAATTTGTCATGCGATCATTTCAGTTTTTGATTGTTCACTTGATTTTGTCTAGTTAAAAATTTAACGAAGAAACCAAAACAAGCTAAGAAAAACAGGTAAATAACCTGAACGTATATAAATAAGTAAAGTTCCCGTTAAAGACTTGTAGGAGGGAAATGCATAAAGAGGACTATCACACCTATTTCCCAAGGCGAAAAGATCGGCCGAAAACACATCGCATGATCAGCCCCCGGAGGAGTATCTCACCGCAATATTTCCGCGGGTGGTTCAAGGGCGTAGCGATCGTCTAAGTCGTGATCCTTCGACGAAGCAAGGCCGCATCATTAGAAAGCAAAAACCCGTCGGAACACTTGAAAAAACGCACACATCTGACCTCTGACTGAAAACACAAGTACCTAAGACGCTGCTAGGTAAATAATACCGGTAGATCCGCATGAAATACAAAGTCATCCAAAAAAATCGCCTTTACAAGAGACATACTACAGAAGTGGCAGTACTTTCTGCTGATTGTGGCATTCTCAAACAACAACTACCTACTGCCCATTCTAAGATTTCCTCTTAAACTTTATAAAACTAAGTAGACTAAGTGGTGATAAGCTGGCCAAAACGATGTCACCTAGTTCGTTAATTTATGCTTCCACGACTTTCCAAAGTCACAAGCTTATAGATGGAAAAGGGGAAAGACAAAAAAAACCACGGAATAGCTGTAATAGACAAATACCTAATGTTCCTAATCGGTATAATTTTCTATGTTTATACATAGCACTTTTCACCTAAGTGGTAAAGCTAACGGTACGACGCGCTTTGAATATACAGTCGAGGTATAAAATCGTTTATACTCCTTGAGGGAACGTTTCCTAAAATAGAAAATCACAGCCTAAATATGGCAAAATGACAGTGACATATTTAAATGGGGAAAATCCGGTCATAAACTGCGTTTATGAAAGTAGGGCAGAAAAAATTTTCTGATAATTTTAAATTCGATTTTTATCATAATTTTCCATAAATCATAACAAAAATACACAAAAATAACAATTGTTTACAATGTACAAATAAATTATTCAGATATCGTGAGATGCGGTCTGGTGTGATGTCTAAGCAAATTCGATTTATTGATCACATCTTCAAAATATCATTCCTTGTTGAGACAGGGAAAATATCGCCAGATCTAAAATCCTGTTATTTAATCGACGTTTAATGGTCAAACATGCCATCATAGTGATCACTTTAGAACGATTTAAGAGTATAAAATGCTAGTTCTGTTGACCGGAAATTGGTCCCCCTGACTTTTAATTCTCACGGATTTTTAATTGCGCGTAATCTTTTAAGCCCTTATTGATAAAAACCACCCCCATAACGAAAGAGATTAAACCAATTAAGATCCCCCGTACTGCCAGTTGGAAACAACCGACTCACAGATGCGGGCGTCCGTTTCGTTTAGGGTCGATTTACTAAAGTACTAAGGATAAATGAACCGACTAACCTGTTTGAGTTGGGTCGCCTTGTGTTCGATGGCGAACTGTAGTTCCAGACAGTTGAGGTACAGGAACTGCCAACGGCGTTCGATGCCTTCGGCGAACTTTGCCGCCTCGGAGGCTTCGACCCTCCGTCCTCGGACCCAAGAGCTGATCGACTCCTCGCACTCGCCGACAGATAACCGCTCGCACAGCCGCAGAACCGATCGAACGATCCGTCCGTGTGACCAGATTTCCCTTCTTATGGCCTACAACAAATAAATACATACATAAATTAAAAAACATAGATAAAATAACGTAATTCATGTCATCCAGCAAGTCATTAGAGTGCTACAATCCTTTGGGTGTCACATCATAATAAATTATTTAAATTAATAATTATTTTTATGATATTTCTTGGTTGAGAAGAAGTTAGCGTCACGAGCGGGATCCGAACTCAGCCGAAGGACGTAAATAAAGATAAAATAAAGTAATTCATGGCGTACGGCAGGTCTTTACAGTGCTACAACCCTTTGGTGTCACATTATAATAAGTTATTTAAATTAATAATTATTTTTATGATATTTCTTCTCTCTATATTCTTGGTTGAGATGAAAAAGTTAGCGTCATGAGCGGGATGCGAACCCACTGAAGGTCGTAAATAAAGGTAAAATAAAGTAATTTGTGTCATACAGCAGGTCATTACAATGTTATACCCTTTTGGGTGTCACATTATAATAAGTTATTTAAATCAATCATTATTTTTATGATATTTCTTGGTTGAGATGAAAACGTTAGCGCCATGAGCGGGATGCGAACCCAGCGAAGGTTATTACAGTGCTACAAACCTTTGGGTGTCACATTATAATGAGTTATTTAAATCAATCATTATTTTTATGGGATATCTTGGTTGAGATGAAAAATTTATTCTGGTCTAGTCTAGTCAATTAGACAACTAAACATAGATGGACAATAATAAGTTGTTATTAAAATTCCAAGTCTATGGTAAGATTTGAACCCAGAACCTACGGCCGATTAGTCCGACTCCATATCCCTCGACCAGGTGCCCGGATAAAGCGAAATAAATAAACAAAACTGTCATTGCTATCGAAGTTTACACAGCATCGTGATTTTACAACGCGGACATCACTCCAGCGTGACTTTGCAACCCGGACATCGCCTCTCCATGCCCGGTCTAACAGTCTATAAACGTTTATGACGTTATCCGTCTAAAAGCGGTTTTTGACTTATTCGGACCACCTCCCAATTTAATACCGGCAATGGGCTACTTTTAAGTTTCGCAATCTCATCGGCATCCGCGATACTTTGCGAGAGATTCGCCGCCCTGCGGATCGTTGACCCGAAGGCCAGGAGCCCTCGGGCATACGTTAATGCCACGAAATCACAGCTATGAGAAAGATTTTTGCTACGAAAATCTCAAGGTTTTATTATCTTCTTGGCGAGCGATTGGTTTTGCGATTTGAAGTCTAAAAAACAGTCATTTCCAAAGATGAATTGGCCGAAACTGGGCAACAGGATTATTCGAGATAGATCGTGAATTATTACTCTATAAAGGTAATTCTTGTGAACCTCAAAACAATAAGATTGCCTTTGGTTTTATCAGCTCGTCATATTTAATGAATGTGTGTGTGTGTGTGTGAGATAGAGAGAGAGAGAGAGAGAGAGAGAAAAAATAATGCTTTTAAACAAAAAATCATGTGTACTACATATCTGCTTGAGATGCATGTTTTCTCATCTCTTTCCCCTGTCTCTCTGGAGCTGATACTACGCATGACTGGTAATCTGACTGACAGGTTGAAAGAAGGAGATCGAATTGCACGTTAAATTAGTAAGTGGAAGGCAGGATTCACGCATTAAAGACCCAACTTGGTAAACCTAATAAAAATGGCACGCCCTTATTTGATAAGCCAATGGCTTGGGCCAATTTACATTTTGCGGAACAAACGTGAAAGTGGTCTTCTATTAATAACGTCTACTAGGATTCAATTACATATCGAGTAAGGACCGGTCTGCTGGAGATGGAGAGGTGCATATGCCAATGTGTGAAACATCAAATAGGCAAAATACAAAAAAGGATTGTTGAATCCAAGGGGAGAATAAAACGCTCACTTCCTATTTAAAAAGAATACATATTTTACAAAATTTGTTATATAAAGAAATGTAGGGGGAAATAAAATAGGTAAATGTAAAACTTTAAAATCTAAATTGAGAAATTCAATGCAGTATGTACTGGCTTAACCTAAAACCTCTCTAGTCTTCAAATTTTTCTAGTACGAACGCACTAAATGGGCTCATAAACGACCAAAAGACTTAAAAATGTTTAATTTCAAGAAAAATCAAAACAAATTCAACAATGGCTCTTCAAGCAACCAAAGTCTCCTATCGAATAATATAATTAGGCAAAAATCCATATTTAATTTAACTGAGCTCTATTGAACCCCAAAACTTGTTTTACGTACTTTTTTTAATCCATTGGGTCATTGCACTCGAATAAAGTAGGAATTCATCAAAGGCGAGATTTTCCAAACTGGGGTCCGCGGCGAACGTAATCTTTTTATGGTATTGATTGAAGCGATAAAGTTAGTGTCACGAGAGGGATTCGAACCCACGACCTTCGGCTCATTACGCAGCTGCTCTACCTCTTGAGCTATCGTGAGTTCGAACCATTCGGACACACTTCCCACCTCAACCTCACCTAATCGAATTTTCCCTCCTTGTTGCCATTTTATATTCCCTCCGAGTGGATCGAAGTCAAATAACTTCCTAATCCGGCGGGGTACTCGTAAATTGTAACTTCGATTACAAATCGAGATGAAAAAAAGAAATTGCACAAACGCGTTCGTCCACTCTACAATACTAACTGGCCAGCTGGACCCTGAGACCTTTTTTTTTTGTTTTCCGTCTCCATGAATATTTGAACAAATAAAACAAAATTTTAAAAAAATGAATAAAATTCTCTCCAGCATAAACATACCGCCCACCAAATCTTAATAGAAATAAGACGTTGCAGAGTGGTAGAACAGGATTAGAAAGAGTCAGAGTGCCGGTTACACAGGATAGCTCAAGCGGTAAAGCAGCGGCGTACCGTCGTGGGTTCGAATCCCGCTCGTGGCAACAACTTTTTCATTTCAATCAAAAACCTAACATAAAAATTAACAAAACAAAATTAATTGAAAGAAATAATTTGGTCAATCGGACAACGAAATATAATAAAAATTACAAAAATAAACGGAGAATGAATGATTTCATTTTCCAGCTGCAGTCATTGTATTCTCCCCGGACATGTTTCAGCTATGAAAACAATGCCAGCCTCTTTTAAGAAAGTTACGGATGAGATCAAATTATTAATTATATCAATTCGCGGCCGTTGAAGTCATGATTTTCCTCAAGTCCCAGCTTGGCCATGGGCGAAGTCAGGTGGCAGTGTTGTGCAAAGCACTTCACAATTACAATATGACGTTAGGAAATCTTATCTTTGTAAATGGAACACAATTTCAAGTTGGCCAACTTTTTCAATAATGAGAAATGGCTAGGTGAGCTGCCGTAATTATAACATATATTCATTAAAACAAATTAAATGAATCTTTCTTGGCATGGGAAGAGCATCACAATTTTCGACGCCAACGTCAAAGATCAGGACTTGGAAATAAAAATTAAGCTTGGGCTGAATCTTTTGAGAAGGAAGAGGTGGAGTGTTCTGATGATTCTTTTTTCTCAAGAAAACAAACCAGAATTTGAGTATTTGATGAAATATGTGAACGAGTTTCTGTTGGGAGATGTCCTTTCAGCACTAGTTCCCACAGATCGAGGTACAGTCCTGCACGACCAACCAAGCCAACCTTATCTATCTAGTTATGTCTCTATGTCCAGGCGAACACCGGCTCAGCATTCTATAAGTTGGAAAGAGGTAGGGACGACTGCTACACCACATGGTTTCAAATACAAAAATTCAAGTTATGGTTGGATGTTCAACCTGACGCATAAAAGCGACTCAGAGAACCACATTGAAGCAATAACAGTCAATGACTTGATACTTCTGAGAAAAAGGATCGAGTCTATTGACTAAACCAAGGAACTAGGAAGGTACAATAAGCCAGAAGGCTGGAGTGCCTGGGACACACAAACCCCAATTCCTAGCACCCTTGCCACCATTCCATTCCATATGGTTGGATGAATGGACAGAGATTAAGAAAAATTAATTTGGATGAGGAGTTTAAAGAGCAGTTCTGCATAATTTTGATAGGGTTGATGGATCTACTTTATGATAATTTGCACCGAGTATAGAAGTAAATTTAAAATAGTAAAAGGTAGTTACAATAGAGTTGAAGTGCCAATGATGTTTCTGTCCAGGCCAACGGCCGACGTCGAAAAATCGATATATTCATCCGTTACGGACACTATTAGCTTCGAGCGGAAATAAAAACAGTTTCGAATCGATATCCGATTACGGCCGTGGCGTTACGGAACGGCCGGGGGATGCCATAAGAATCGAACTTTAACTACGGGAAAATGGAGGGCGGCCCCGGCACGTGGGCCAGGCCGGTTCGCCCACTACTCTCGCAAAACAAAAGCTCCGAGTGCTTTCTCATATAAAAAACATAAAACACGGATTCAACGACTTATTGTCGATAGCAATAGTACAAATAACATAGATATCACGGCATCAAAACTTAAACAGTTAATAAAAAATCGAGAACAATAATTTTAAACCAAAACAAATAATAGGTCACATAAAATATCACTTTCATACCGACCTTGTATAAATATTGAAGCACACGCACAAAATTATTTAACATCAGAACAATTCGCAGGTGGAGGGAACGATGTAGAAGAGGGTAGAACGCATACATTTCAATTGAGAATAATACTGAGAATCCCATATTTTTATTGTGCAATTCGATTCTCGAGTTTATTTTACGCCACTTTTACGGTTAGGAAAATTTTGATAGGATCGACCCTTTCTGAGTTTTGCTCGAGTTTTTTTTCTTTTGCAAGCAAAAAAAACAACAAGACTTATTAACTTTTTCTTCTATCTGGGACATGACACTAACCTATTTTTAATGAGAATCCCATATTTTTATTGTGCAACTCAATTCTAGCTCTTATTTTTTGCACTTTTACTGATAGGGAAATTTTAATAGGATCAACCCTTTCTGAGTAACGGCCGATTTTTTTCTTTTGCAAGCAAAAATATCTAACTTTTTAACTTTCCCTTCTAGCTGGGAAAAGACACCAACTTATTTTTAATGGGAATCCCATATTTATATCGTGCAATTCGATTCTAGCGTTTATTTTACACCACTTTTACGGTTAGGGAAATTTTGATAGGATCGACCCTTTCTGAGTTTTGCTCGATTTTTTCTTTTGTAAGCAATAACCATGTAACTTATTAACTTTCTCTTCTAGCTGGGAAATGACACCAAGTTACTTTTAATGAGAATCCCGTATTTTTATTGTGCAATTCGATTCTAGAGATTATTTTATGCCACTTTTACGGATGGGAAAATTGTAATAGGATTGCCCCATTCTGAGTTAAGCTGGATTTTTTTTCTTTTCCAAACCAAAAATATGTTCTCGCTTGTTTTTGACTGCATCATGGCACTATCTTTCAATCAGAATTAATTGTAAATTCATATATTTTTGTGTAAAGGGGCTTCAGATCTTGGTCATTTTCGCCCCCAGCTCATTCGAAATACAACAACATACTACGCACTCACACAAATAAATACATTCACACGTATATACATTGCATTCATTCTACT
This sequence comes from Cimex hemipterus, assembly GCA_039619505.1. Lineage (NCBI taxonomy): Eukaryota > Metazoa > Arthropoda > Insecta > Hemiptera > Cimicidae > Cimex > Cimex hemipterus. The sequence goes on along the minus strand of CM077109.1, from coordinate 17,698,005 downwards.
TAATACGTAGTGTACTCAACATTTCTCCATCAACTGTTGTTCTGTTAGGTTTAGTAAAATTTCGAATGCCAATAATCTCTCTTATTATAATTTTTATTTTTCATGATTTTTTTGGAAGTTTTTGGAATGAAATCGCACAATAAAAATATGGAGTTCTAATTTAAAATAGCAAAGTTAGTTTCGCTTCCCAGGTAGATGAGAAATATATGTTAAATCTTTTACCAATCGCGCGATTCCTAGCCAAACTTGCAACTTGTATAAGACATTTTTTTTTTGCCAAAGTTAATGGTTTCCGGGTAGACCTTAGATGCTGATACACCCTGCATATTTTAAAACCTTACTTTATTGAACTACGTGTTCGTTTTATTTACCATTCTGCTAATCGTAGTCACGTTTCTATCCTAACATCGATTGAAGGATATTAGTTTAGAAAGAGGTATTAATTGGCTGTGTGTGACCCGTGTGCAAATATTTTGTTGTAATTTATATCGATTATTCTTAGCACGCCTTGGATTATTTTCGATCAATGATCCTACTCCGTACGTTTCATATTTTCGCAATGAATTCTTGACTATTTCAATTCCATCATGGCGTTTATTATTTAAAGTAAATAAAAAATTAATTGAATTTAATAAATAACACGCTAACTGGCCAAATTTTATATTCCCTGCAATCAATTATGTACTTTTTTTAAATATTTACAAGAGGTTTATCTAAAACCTTATCGACTACAAAAGTCGAATAATTGTCTACTGATTAAAAGTGTAGTAATGTTGAAGAAGATGCGCATTTTAAAAGACCATAATGTATGAACCTAATAAAAGCATAATTACTTTTGCAATGTAATAAAAAAAAAAGGCCTTGGCATTTTTGTAAAAACAATTTGATCATAAAATACTTATTGTCGTGTTATGAACTAAGGCAGTTTATAATTTTATCGTAAATATTTACGATGCGCTATGTCTCGAAGGGAGAAAACAATAGGGGTATTCACGATCTTTGTGTTAACCCTGTTAAATCGTATTAGATCTAGAAAAATGATGACGTAAGAATCAGCTAGTTAACATTGCTCGATCTAACAGGCCATGGCCAATGTTAGAGGTTAGGTCGAAAATGTAGTCACATCGCTATCCGTTAGGGTGTAGGTAACCAACATGGCAGCTATGAATTTCACAGCTGGTTTTTGTTTACACTTTTTTAAATGATCAAATACGCGATAATTAAATCAGACCATCACATTTCTTTTGTTAATTTTTGTCCTGACATTATACTCCCATTCATAATAGACACATCCCATAATCTAGAAAGTTGTAGGCTGTAGTAGGTTAGGTATGCCGAAAAGAATTAAAGCATGTTATTTGTTAGAACTTTTCCAGTGTATAGATAGCATTTTGAATGATTTTGAAGAGTTGAGTAATTTTCCTTTTTTATTAAGTTCCGGCATCCATCCCTAAACATCTTACAATTTAATACAAAAGAAAACCAAAATAAACAACAAGCCTTCAAGGGTTGTTATAGCTTTAATTTTGGTCCCACCAATCGCCATGGCCTAGGCCAATGTTAGAGGTTAGGTCAGAAAGGTAGTTCCATTGCTATCCGTCAGGGCGTAGGTAACCAACATGGTAGCCACGCATTTAACACCTGTTTTATTTATTTTTTTTTTTTATTTACACGTATTTTTATTCCCAAATATACGTTAATTAAATCAGACCAATACATTTCTTTTGTTCATTTTAAACTTGTAATTACACTCTCATTGATAATACATACATCCCTTATCCTATAAATTTTAGGCTGTACGTTAGGATACAGAATAAGCATGCCGGCACGAAGTTGCACATCTGGCATCTTACAATTGAATACAAAATAAAACCAAAACAAACAACGACAAGCCTTCAACGACCGTTATAGCTTTATTTTTGTTTCTACCAATCGCCACGAGCAGCATTGCAGAAAAAGTTACCGTTTAACATACTATGAAAAGACAGGGACAATCACGATCACTGGACATTTTCCTATTCGAGTTATCACGTGTTAATATGGTACGAACTCCCTTGTTCTCCCAACTTTACATAATAGTTAGCTCTTGTTGAAGATGTCCCTGGGCCGCCTCCTCTTTCGTCGGCTGAAAGGATTATAGGAATGGATATTTTGGACAGGGATTTCGCTAGAGGGTTGGGGTGAGTGTAGAGTTTAACTTGAAACTTGTTCGGGACAAATTTATTCACAATGGGCATTTTTAGGCGGTTGTAGAGGGCGGTATTGGAGACAGTGAAATTAGGATGATCACTTCGGATTGGAAGTACTTGAATTATTTGCGTACTGGACGGTTTAGTCCGACGACCAGATCGGTTTCAGTACTGCAGCCGGAAGTCTAGAAAGAAGCTGCAGCCTTCAAGCTTACTGTATTTCTTGTTTTCTTGTTCAGTGTAAGCTTGATCCGTCTTGTATTAGAGGAAAGCACGGCATAAGGAGGGTAGAGGGAGTATAAGCGATTTCAGGGGATGTAGGGGAATTACAGAAGTGGTCCGAGCACACTGCCCTGTGGCACTCCCTTCCTTCACAGGACAGTGTGCTCGGATCACTTCTGTAACTCCCCTACATATAAAAGGAAATATATATGAAATTGGTTAAATGTCAATACTGCCATAACATCCTGAACGACATTTTTTTTATAAAATTACGATAATTTCCAATTTAAAACCCCATGTCCTGATTCGCCTACCAACTGCAACCTCCACAACAAAACATGGATGTAAAAACTTGATAACTTACGTTAATCTAATTTTGAAAAAATGTCATGTCCATAAAATCTCCAAACATATTTGTGAATGGTGGACTGTGGTGGATCATTTCAAACGTTTACATTAAAACAGCGTAGCCTTTAATTAGACGGTTTAAAAAAAGAATGAACCCATTCTTCCCAACTTAATGCAATCAAGTCCTTAAAACAGTTCCCAAGTGTTCCTTTTTAACAAATCTACCATCTGCCTTCGGCTATTTCGGATTAGTCAATTTTCGTGATGTTCATTTGAATTTCAGGGTGATTCGATGAAAATTGCAGTTATTCAGGTAATGTGCCATCGTCAATTTCATCCTCACCGAATGATCTACAATTTCCTTTTGTTACTACCGATTAACCTTGGAAGTATTCTTATTTGAAGGTTTTGAGTCACACTTATTTTTCATGTTATCGTTTTACATGTCGACCTGATCTCATAACTGAATCATGACTTTATTGAGAGATGATAGTAAGAAATCGTGTAAGTGCCGTATGCTTTCTAGGGAAAAAGAAAAGTTCCCAACGTCAATAGCAGTACGTACGTTTGAAAGTTTCGACAATCGCACAGCTTTTTCTCTAATAATTTGAAAAATTGCTAGAAATTGGACAGAAAATCAAGATGCATAGATAGTGGAGGTTTGGTCCTGACGTGGTCGTCGAAACAGACTATTCGCATAAATTTCGCAAAACCCCTATCGTCAGATCGGAAGGCATTCTCCCATCGGGCCAATCGTGAATTTCTACCCAATTTTATTTACATTCGGCAACGATGAGTTTTCTAATCCGATACGAGTCACGTCCAACCCCCTCCGAAACTCAACGGCCCCGAAGGAATCTGACCCGTGTAATTGTGGGTTTGTTTTCCCGAAATACCGTTTTGGGGGGGTGGGTAATAACCGCTCGGCTTGCGTGACGGAATAATTGCCGAATTCATCAGGACACGTGGCACCGATTACTCTCCAGACGATTAGGCGCTCCTGGAACGGCCGTGACAAAAACGGACTCGGCCTGGACAAAAAGAAAATCCCTTAAAAACCCCTCACAGAAATGAAATACTCCCCGACAGAAAAGGCGGGAAGCCAGGCTGTAACGCCAGACGCAAAAACAAAACCCCTAGAGTTTATGTATTATTCAAGGCTTTAAGCAAACAAACGAGCAGAACTAATAAAAAAATTCATGTCAATAGATTATGATCCTTTAAAATAAAATTAACACCTCAATTTCAGACGTTTTAACACTTCACTAAAAATGCAGGCTCTTTAATGTAAATTGGATTTTTAATGAACTCTTTAAAAGAATGTTTTAAACAGAACTCGGGACAATAATAAATTCTCCAGTCAGACAAGATAATGGAAAAATATACACTTTGTACTAATTATACTGACAACAATTACATACACACATTAGGCGTAATTAATAACCAAGTGGGATAATTACATCGGATGGAAACGATGAATGATGATATTGAATGCTCATTGATATTCCTGTTTATTGATTGGTCTTGCCGCATTCAATCACTACCAATCGGAGTTCACATGTAAATATTATTTAAATAACAGACTTAGAACTAGGCTTTAAAACCAGCCCTTCGATGAGAAGGCATGGCAAGAATTACTGGTTCAATTTATGAGATTGGAAGGCAAAACAAATCCATTACCATACATTTCGATCATATTCGGGATAGGCGCATCAAAAGTGATTTATTGCGGGTTTTTTCCCTCCGAGCCGATTACGGTGATAAACGTGACACGTGTCTGGGGCAAAGCACGACGGATAAAAGTCAAATTCATTCAATTACCGATGTCTGGGAATAGGTTTTGCCGCCGTCTCTCCCTTGTGCGTGTACGCGCTGACCTCAGCCTCTTTCACAAACGCCCTCTCTGCAGTCCACTTAATGAGTGTTTCGAAGGAGAACAGATGTCCTTGTGGAACGAAACGATTCAATTATTATTTGTTTTCAAGCCTCGGTATGTTGCATTGTTCCCTTTTCATTCCTCTAGCCTGCGGTGTATTACGGGTCTTTTATTCAATACCACCCTCTTCAGTCGTACATATGTTTTGTTAGTCAGTATAAACCTCAAGTAATTACTTTTAAGGGTGGAGAACATGGATTGATCGATTTATATAATCACACAAACTTAGATCCCTGTAACTTTTCTTACACTTAATTTGTGTGTGAAAGAGACAGAGAACATGTCAAAAAGAAAGAAAGAGTGAGAGAGAGAGAAAGAGTGTGTGAAACAGAGAAAATATCAGAGAGAGAGAGAGAGATTTATAAGGCTATTTCAACTACGAGAACGGATGAACCCTTGGGGTGCCCGTGTGTTTGTGAAAAACCCCATTTGTAAGCAGACTAAAAATTGGTTGAAATAAACTTTCAACATTTCAATCAATTAAGGTTTTTAGTTGAGATAAAAATGTTAATGGCACGAGCGGGATTCGAACCCACGATCTTCTGCTTGATACGCCGCTGCTCTACCACTTGAGCTAACGTGACCTCGATCCGATCGGACATTCTTAAACAATACAACGCTGTTTAGATGGCAAGTTGATGTCCAATTGGATCGAACTCACGATAGCTCAAGTGGTACAGCAGCGGCGTATCTAGCCGAAGATCGTGGGTTCGAATCCCGCTCATGCCATTGACTTTTTTATCCCAACTAACAACCTTAATTAATTGTAATATACTAATTGGTCAAGCGAACTACGAAATTGGTGAATTTAAACTCTCAACTAAAAACCAATATTTGCCAAGTAGCTCCAACTAAATTTTTCGACTAAAAGTAGTTGGATGTTTTTAGTTCAACCAAATTGGCTCAACTAAATTAGTTTCGTTGAATAGGGAACTAAAACTAATTTAGTTGAGCAGAATTAGTTGAACCAAAAAGTACAAACGGTTAGTTTTCATTTTAGTTTTCAACTAACATCTAAAACTTTTTTGAGTTTTTAAACTAACTTAGTTCATCAGTTGAGTTTTTATTAAATTAATTAAGTTGACCGATTTAGTTGAGTTTTTGTTGTATGTACGCGTAAGAGTGGGTGTGTGTGTGGCATTCTCCGAAACCAGATTGCGTGATTGTGTCGTTGTTAAAAAGAAAGTTTTAGTTGTTAGTTGAAAACTAAAAACTAAAACTAACAGTTTGTACTTTTTAGTTCAACTAAATCTGATCAACTAAATTTGTTTTAGAGACTAATTTAGTCGAACTCATTTAGTTTGAACTTACGAGTACAAACTATTAGTTTAGTTGACCTTTCTGGTTTAGTTTTAGTTTTAGTTGAATTTTATTTTTTCCCAACTCTGTTTGTATGTCGGGTCGAATGAAGGTCCGCTGGATTCGAACCCGGGACCTTTACCTTTACCAGCATTCAATTATTTGGCTTAATCCCGTACTTGACACAGTGTACACTTCTAACAAGAAACCGTGTTAAAAATCCTCTTAACGCAATTCGAATTTAAAAATTGAACGATAGTTAATTGAAATCCTACAAACTAAATTAATATAATTTGTATGTACCGGCCGATACAATGCATCGTTTCCTGTTTCCTGTTAGAAAGGCTATGTCCAGAGAATTAAGTTTATTCGTTTAGAGACCAAATTGACCACTTAACAATAAGGCGACTTTATTGTTTTATCTTCCTCTTAGGAAGTATTAAAAAAATCGAGATCCAAAAGCGTCCACTGGGCATTTCAGCAAAAATAACCAAAATTGATAAAAAGGAACCAAGAAAAAGGAACCTTTTATTAATTAAACCACAATTTTTAAAAAACTGAAAACAATGAATTTATGTACTTAAGGATGTTCATTTCCATTCCTTTTCTGTGGACTTACATTCCTGCAAGAAAAATATGACTGACTGCCAAATATGGACAAGGGAGTTGAAACGCTAACTGAAAATCACTCCAGTCATTTAATATAAGACATTTAATTTTAAAGGATTATAAAAAAATAAGTTATATGTACAAAACAACAAATTAATTTTGAAAGATATGACAAACTTCGACTTTTACATATGCCTTGGGGTATAGTGATTATGTTTTGGCTCAAGATGTCGCCTTTATGGAGGATTTCAAGGAGGTTCCTCCTTCACATGAAAATTGTATATATATATATATAAAATCCGTTGAATGTATCCTACGGATTGTAGATTTGCATCCTAGGCTAACCTAAGGCTGGTAGAATTTTGAAAAATCATCGGTTCATCATTCAAAAGATATTTCCAAAAGGAAGCCATACTTTGTTCGGTAGTCCTGTTCAAAAAGGAACCCACTGATTCAACGGTCCTTCAGAAACAACTTTCCAATTTACTTTTACTCAAATGCTTAGACGAAATAAGATTAAATACAAAAACGAGTTTTGTCTCATTTTTCAACCGAGTCAGATTCTCTTCTCTTCGGCACTCTCTTTGGCCTTTTTTTAACATCAATTTGCAACTGATTTTTTCCTCGGAGAAGTAAGTAGTACTACGCAATCGTATCAAGTATCCTTTAAATTATTAAAAATTTATCAAATGAAGTTAGTGAAATTTAATAGGTTTAGGTCCACAAAGAGCAGTCAGCTGAGAATCTAGCAAAATCAGGAATTGTACAGAATTATCCGTTAAACAAAGGGATAAACATCAGAAAAGTATCCGATAATTTTATAAGGTTTCGTGGTCCGCTTGAGCAAATAAGTTCTTTTTCAATTAATTAATCTTAAAATAAGGTTTTGGTTGCGTTGAAAAAGTCAGTGTCACAAGAAGGATTCGAACCGACGACCTTCGGCTAGATACGACCCTATTCTCATCACTTATGCCAAAACCTTAATTAATTCAAAAGAATTTATCTGTTCAAGCGGACCACGAAACGTAATAAGGTGTAATAAACAAAATGAAGTATACTTCACTAAAGCTCTCAATGGCCTTTTCATTTGTCGTTCAGAATCAAATAGATTACACATTTGAAAAATGGCAAAAAGGAGGGATAGAAGTCACGATAGCTCAAGTGGTTAGAGCAGCGGTGTATTGAGCCGATGGTCGTGGGTTCGAATCCCGCACGTGACGCTGACTTTTTATCTCAACCAAAGCCTTAAGTAATTGAAAAAATCCCCTAATAATGTTGAACCTAACGTAATTGAATAACTCAATACTTATTACAAACATTACGATACAACTTAGTAGTTGATGTAAAGATGTTTCATCAAGATAAAAAAATCAACATTAGAGAACATCTAAGGTTCATTTTTGAACTTATGAGATCTTTTTAATATCGTAGTTTCCCATACTTAGATGCGGATGAAATAACCAATTATTCTAATAACATTCGACAATGGTCTAACGGCGCTTCAAGAATCTCCATACGTCCCGGGCTCGGGCGAGTTTTGTAAGGTCGAAATTAGAATATTAAAAAAACCTAGGCTCCAAGAGAGCCATGACATTATCTGGGGACGCTTATCGGCCTGGGGAAGATGTGTTTATCTAATCGAAGAGGAAGGCCCATATGGAAACCATATGCTGACGAAGCGGAAAACAACCGGATAAACTCAAGTAGGCATCCAACGGCCGTTCAAATTATTTTTAAATTACATTCCAATTCCTCATCAACCGTTTGTTTACGAAATGTCTGCCCAATTTATCTGGGTGGTCTATGAATTTACGGCGCAACTATTATCGTCGACCAAGATGGGGGGGGAAACTGTAGCAACGTCACTATTTAAAAGAATGTATCTAAAAAGACAAAAGGAAAAGGATAAAGGTGCTAAACAAAGTAAAACTATACTAAAACAACCCTCAACAAATCTATACAACATGGGTATATACAATAATAACCGCATGTGTAGGTTATTCAATGAGGAGGAAGAAAACACCCACCCATAATCTTCGAACGCGAGGCAACTGCTCAACGGAGACAGCCTGTAATACAAATAAAAACCAGGCAAAGAAATGGTAACAATCTTCACCTACCTAGTGCTTCTTAGAAGAAGGAGCGCGTCGATTGCATAGAACTAAATAACAAGGTCCAGGGCCCAGGAATAACAACCGTACATCTTAGGGTCAAATCTTCATGACCATCATCAGCAACATGTCGACAAAAAACAGACTTCACAACACACCACTGAAACCGATTGGACAGATGGATTAGAACTATACCGCAAATCCTTCCAATATCCAAAGATTCAGTCATTCCAATCCAAGATGCTCAGAATCCTAACTCCCACTGTCACTTCTACAATGACTTAAGAATAACCTTTATACATTTTCCAGGACACAGGACTCTCCACTCGTTCCAAATCATTAGCCCAAGCCAACATAATCCTATTTAGAAATCGTGAGATTCGGCCGGGTGTGACTTAGGTTTCAGAAAAACATTTTCTTTATCGTGCCAAGGTTTCGATCTTTATTGAGATCATCATCAGCGCCTGGGATTTACAAACATTGTTTAGATTTAACAATTAAATTTTGGATGTGGAACCACTAAACACGACATATAACCCATATCTATTATCCTGTCATACCATTAAAGCGGAACTCCTTGCCAAGGACACCATAAAGTTAGGATAACTTGTGCCAGTGTGATGTGTTTATATGGAGAATTTCATTTAGAAGCATTTCCTCTTAATGTTTCCACAATTTCTTTACATTTCCAGTGCCGGATATCATTGCACCGGGCGGACAAAACGTAACATTAATTGTACGGAAATTGGACCCTAACTGGTTTGAATCAGAGATCAAGGATACCGAAGATGTAGTTTTGCTGTGATCCGATTTAACTAGTACCACATCCATATATGTCCATAATAGAAATAATAATCCTTTGAATAATTCATTTTATCTTCTGAGGGATCGTTAGCGGAAACGTCCGACCTTTACAAAATGCAATCTCCATGATGCTGGGGTTCATTAGAGGAAGCGAGGTTTTTCGAAGGAACGGCTTCCAAGCTCGACTATGTATCCTTTTACATATTTCCTTACAAAATGGGCTTTATAATCCGACGACTTAATGGCCGGATGCGATAATAAATCCTTGAGTTTTTTTTGTACTGTATTAACCACTTGTGCAATTATATTCGGCTCAAGAGCAATTGGGAAACCAATTAATGAACGGATCCCACGGTGATTGTTTGTCTAAAAATTAAACCATTAAAAGACGGTTTAGAAAGTGTTTGGAAGCTGTTTCTCGCGGTCTAGACCGCAGGTGATTTCAGTGAAAGTTATCTCGACTATTCTCCCTTTGGGCCTTTGTACTCGCTTTTAAAGCGAGACCGATGCTACCGTCTCATCCCTGCGTGTATTTTCGACGGGCACCCCCAATTAATTTTATGGACGATGTGGTAATTTCAATTAAAATATCGTATCCGGCTTTTATTAGTGCATCGCATGCCACGAGGCGATAAGAATTGATATTGTTGATTTCTCTTTCTGTTCTTTTTTTTAATCATTGCTATTCATACAGTTTAGCCGGCGTAACCAACATGCCGTCTTGCATGTTACATGTACAGTATTTACTATTAAAACACGAGTGAGATTTTATTTTGGGTCGATATACCAATAGTACTTGATCAGTTGGAATGAAAAATAAATAACTATTGAACACACAATATAACATACGTCAGACTTGAGAATTTGGACATGATCCATGTCAATTAATTAAGCAAAGAATAAAATAAATATGATATATATTGACATAAATTTGTTTTTGTTATTTAAACTTTAGTAGCGTAGTAACCTGGTTATCTTATTATCGCAACGAACCCATTACCGAAGTACACCTTGGGTTTTCACTATGCCATCAATGGTGTGATGAAAAAACTTAAAAGAGGCTACACTGACAAAAACATCCTTGTAAGATCTGACAGCCAAAGCAGTGAAGCCTAGAGAAACCTGATATCTTACAGCAAACCAGGGGTTTTGGGGAACGAAAAAGCAGACAACCTACAAGACATACATATCATGAATTTATTTTTCAGGTAACAAAACCAACACAAAATCCTCCATCCCTTGTATCCCAAAAATACAAAACTCGAGTCATAGAAATGTTATAACAAACCACACCAAGACTAACAAATTGCTACAGTTAAAAGGAATGACAGGATCCGTAATCACTGGGATCTGAGAAAGATACACAACATGGTCATGTTCAATGATGACCTCATTTGTACATTATGCAATAAGGAACAGACAGCCACCCATATCATCTTCGAATGTGAACCAACCGCTCAATGACATAACCTGATATACAGAGAAAACACTAAGAACCGTCTATCAATGACCTTGTATTTTTTAAAAGGCAGACGGACAGACTAAACTAAAGAACTCGGAAGGAATAATAAGACGGAAGGCTGGACTCCCACTTTTAGTCTCGTTTCATCATCATCATCATATTAACCTAATACATTATTTAAAAACAAAGTTGTTGTCATATGGAAGAATGATATTTACCTGGATCGATGTGAAATGTAAATCAGACAAGTTAGAGCATAAAACCAACGAGACAGTAATAAAGCCGAATCGGCTTAAGTGGTTATGTTCGATTAGATATGCCCCCTGGGAAGAAACAAACATCTTTCCCAGTTATTATCCCCGTTTGCCTACCGGGATAATCTCCCCGGTAGAAAGTGGTCTATACCCGGTTTCTTCAATAAAATTCACGCCTTGCTGAACCAAACGCATCTTAAGATATCGCTGAGACGATCAATTATGTTAATTACTAATCAATATTAATTAAGTACATTTCCAAGTTTGGACAAGTTTGAAAAGAGGTCACTCACTCCAATGCGTCCATCTAATCAGAAATAAGTTTTAGGAATTCCACGACCAAATTGAATGAAATTATTATTGCTGTATTAATGAATTTCGACAATTTTGTCAGTTCCAATTTCGATTTTAATTTCAAATAGTTGTTTTAAATTGGGGTTGCTGGAGATGGGGTATGTATCGGGGGTATTAACAAACTTTGTGTTAACCGTGTTAACTCTGTTAGTTAGGTCCTGATAGATGGAGAAAAATGATCACGTAGGCTATTTAAACATTGCTCGATCGAACAGGCCAGAGCCAATGTTAGGTTAGGTCGAAAATGTAGTCACTTTGCTATCCGCTAGGGCGTAGGTAACTAACATGGCAGCCATGAATTTTACAGTTGTTTTTTGTTTATACGTACTTTTCTTCTGAAATATGCATTAATTAAATCAGACAAATACATTTCTTTTTTAATTTTTGTCCTGACATTATACTCCCATTCATAATAGACACATCCCATAATCTAGAAAGTTGTAGGCTGTTAGATGTTAGGATATAGGTTAGGTGTGACGGCAAGAATTGAAGTGTCTCATTTGTTAGAACTTTTCGCTGAGAGTTGATTGAACAGTTCGAAAGAGTTGATTAATTGTCCATTGTTTAATAACTTCTGGCATCTTACAATTTAGCGCAAAAGAAAACCAAGTCAAACAAGCCTTCGAGGACTAGCATAGCCTTGTTGTTAGTTCTACCAATCGCCATGGACAGCATTTCGGAAAAATTAACGTTTACAAGCTAAGAAAAGAAGGGAGCATTCACGATCTTACTGGACATTTCTCTATACGAGTTAACAAGTTACAAACATCGCCTGGTATGTTTGAGGATGTAGATGAACGATGGTGTTGGAAACGTAGCAGGGAGCTTTGGCAATGATTGCTAGGAATATTTATTTATGTTGATCGGACTATATTCTTTGAATGTGGAAGATACAACGAAGCTAGTGTTTTTCTCGATACATGTTGACTTCCTTGATATTAATTTGACTATTAGTCTGTGAGTTGGTTCCAGGTTAGAACTGAGTCGAAATAGATCGCAAGGTAGTGTAAGAAGTCAGTTTTGAGGTGTGTGTGAAGTGCGAGAGGTCTTGTTTCGGAGAGCAAATTTAACAACGGTGGCAGCAATCTAGAGCTACTCCAAATTGGGTTCACTACCAGAGGATAACATAAAGTCACCAAAGGAAGCAATAAACGTGGAGAATCAAATATCTGAAGTACGGGATTAGTCTGAGCATCGTTCCCACATGAGCCAAGAATATACGAGCAAGGTCAAGTTTGATCGGTATAGCAGACCTTTTCTAAAAATTCAGACGAATAAAGCATATACCATATATATGTATATACTGTACGTCAATACCGTATTTCAGGAAAAGTGCACCTATGGACTTATACATCCAAAATATATACATGATTACATTGCAAACCAGTTTTTAATTATGGTTATAAGTGTACCTAAATTATCGTTTTTAAAAAATATTTAGAATATTTCACGTTTTTCCATTCAATTTCGGAGCAATTTTATAGGCAACTGTAAAATTTAATTTGGAAAAATAGTTCCTTGGTTCCATAAAGAAAGCGCGTGACATGAAAAGCCGTGCTTGAGAACAGCAGCGGGTATCTGGGTCCCCTGTTCCAATTGATGTTTTATTGAATACAGAAATGATAGTTTGTGGCCCGTAAAATCTGTTCAGATTGAATGTATTTCTTATCATGAATATGTTGTATAGGACAGTCAACGGACGAATATCGAGTACCGTACCAACCCTTCGATAGGTTAGTTATGGGTGAAAAGGAAGCCGAGTATTTCTTTATCCTGAGTATGCAGAATTGAAAATATTTAAAAAATGTACGTAAGATTTATTTTTCGATTTATGCTTAGGAACGGCATGAGTTGAGAGCTAAAATAACTAGTGCACCGTCGGCGGCTGAAAGGGTTAAGATCGAGGTATGACCCCGTCTCAACATTTACCTTAAGTGTTCTTCACATTACCATACTGATTTAGATGAAAGTAGCACCTTTCTTTTTTCTAACGACTTCTTTCAATCAAAGATTTTTAATTCAATGTGGAAATAAAGTACTTAATTGCATCTTTCTTTTGTTAATTTTGTACTTTTAATGATCGTTCTTTTCCTACGATTTTATTTTACTTGAGTGTAATTTGCTTTGGGCCGGAAAAATTCCCATTTACTTCAAATGGCCTTCACGTATTGACACCGTCAATCCTCAACAAAGGTACACCAGTGGGAGTGTACGTGGAAAAAAAAGCTCCGTTTTACCGTGAGAACCGACGAACACATATCCTTCTATGACACTCCAATTCGTCACAAATCGCCCGTTTGCCCAATTTTTTTTTTTTTTTTTTTCATTCGGGCAACGAGTCAATCATGTAAACGTTACTGTTCAGCGTGCTCTGACCTATTTGGGCCCCGTCAGCCCCGGGCTTACATCAGTTGCGACGAAGCCCGTGACTTATGGAAGTGTATTCAACTCCGCCCTACTTATGGCCGGGTAAAAAAAAAAAACCTCTGGCCGAAAGGATTTAGAAAAAGGGCCGTCTCAGGTACAATAAAAAGCTAATTAAGCTTCATGATATAAACTAGGCTCGAAAAGTGTTACGGACTCATTTGAATAATTCCTTCGAAACGAACACGACTGTGTTACGTAGTTTATAAAAACACCCGTACCTTCTTGAATTACGTAGTAGGGCAGCATTACTTTTAATTGAAATAAATTACAACTTTTGCTAAAGGTTTTCCGAAAAAAATTTCTATAAATGGTTTTTTGTTTCCGAAGAATACATTTTCAAAATTTTTAGCGGAGTATTAGCGTTTGTGGGGCAGATTCATTAGTAATATCATAAAGAATTTCAGACTAGCAGAAGATATTCAATGTTTCACTCTCGGAGTATTCTAGGGTGGTGCTTATGAATTGTGGTGTGTGGAAGTAATTTATTAGCGTGAATAACAGGTTTTATACCCGATTACGTCGTTACATATCGAATACTCTGGGGTAGTAAGAATGTAATTTATTAGCGTGAATGAAACGAGTTATGCCCAATTACCTCGAAGAATTTCGCGAACACTTTGGGATAGTACGAATGTAATTTATTAGAGTGAATGAAGTGTCTTGATATCCCTAATTATCTGGAGGAATAACGCGACTACTTTGAGATAGTAGGTTTGCTGTAGAAATGTAATATATTGACGCAAATGTAGGTGCACATCATCAATTACACCGAGGAATGCCAGGACTCTGGGGAAGTGTGAATGTTTTAATAACTTATTAGCCAGAAATTAATATTTATCCGCGCCTAGCCCGAGGAATATCTATTACAGTCGGGTAGTGTACAAAAAAGAGCATGCGTAAATTAGTAGCGTGAATGGAGAGGCTATCCCTACTATTATGCTTACTACGAGGAATATCGAGTAGTGTTAATGTAATTTATTAGAGTGAATGAAGGGGCTTGTTATCCTTAATTGCATGAAGGAATAACACGAGTACTTTTAGAAAGTGGGACTCCTGTATCAATGTAATTTATTTATTGACGAAATTGGAGGGGCACATCACCAATTACTCCGAGGAATGTCATGACTCTAGGGTAGGGTGAATTATTGTATCAATGTACTTTATTGACCTGAATAAAAGGTTTATGCTAAACTACCCAGAGGAAAATCGATTACAGTGGACTAGTGTAAAAAAAAAGGGCGTGTGTAATTTAATACCATGAATGAAGAGGTTATCCCCAATACGGGGATTATCGAGCAGTGTGAATATAATTTGTTAGTGCGGTGATTAGTGACCGTTAATCGATAATTATTCAGAAATCGTGATCACTCTCAACAGGACACGCAAGGATGCTACAATTACCCAGAAGACAAACACTTTGAGCGCTGAAGATGATCTGAATAAAGTTCGAAACGTGACCCGATAAAGAAATTATTTTTCAGAAACCTACATAAGATCGCATCACACGATTTCTGAATAAGTAATTTACTAGAAAGAACGAAGGGGCTTGTTATTCTTTTACCTGGACGACTAAGACAAGTGAGCTCTGCTGGATGGATGAAATTTACTTATTGACGTAAATGGAGGTACATACCCCCAATTACCCCGAGGTATGACAGGTACTCTGGGGTAGTGTGAATTAATTTATCAATGTACTTTATTGGCCTGAGTGAAAGGTTTATCCTCAACCGGCAGATTATAGTGGGGTAGTGTAAAAAACCATGTGTGCGTTTAATTTATTAGCGTGATAGAAGGGGTTATCCCCAATTACCACGAGGACTAGCAAGCAAAGAATGTAATTTTTTAGACTGAATAAAGGGTTTATCCCCAACAACCTTGACGAATATAGAGTTCTTCGAGGTAGTTGGAATGTGTTATTTTTAAATTGCACCAACCCGAGCAATATCGAGTACTCTGAATGCTAACCAGATTGTTTTGTTAGTGTGGTTGTTATTTTATCCTCAATTGCCAGCAATCGGATATAAATAGGAGAGATGGCTACCGTTATATAACAGAACTTGGTTGGCGAAAGAAAATAAATAATTTGTAGGATAACGCGAGAAAAAAGAGGAAAGTTAAGTTAAAAACAGAAAGGGTGACCAATGTAGTTCGTCGGCCTAAAAAGTGAAAAAAGAAAAAACTTTGCATGGAGTTTGAAGTATAAACAGAATAAACAATGCAGATGTTCCGAAGAGAGTTATCGCCATCGAACTGCAGATCAGATCTCTTGTTAATTAAGGCTTTAAATTGTGCTCAGTTCAAAGTATCAAAGTGGCGATCAGAAAACATTGTCATTCCTGACAGTTCGTGCACTCCCTTTATAAAATCAATCGTTTCGCCTGTTCGACGACTAGAAAAAGCATTCACTTTTAATGTTGTCATGCGATTATGTATCGATTTAACAACTAACAACCCGTAACGTTACAAAAAACCGCTTTGATCTCGATACCGGAATTACGCGCTTTTAAATATGTAATTAGAATAAGCCGTGCGTTTTTCCTAGTTGTTTTCTCACGTGACGGTTGATTGTCCCTCCGACTATCACTGGAGGAGATCTATCAGCCGCTGTTTCATTGCAGTATCGCGTGGCTTGTGACATTTCTAGGCGGAGAAGTTTGAATGCTCGTGGCTGAAGGCCCAATGAGGGAATGGTAATTTCATTTTTGGATTTTCGTTCGAACGGCCCTGGGCCCAGTGCATATTGCGTATAAGGCCGTGATCATCGAGAACAGCGAGACCATATATGGTAGACGATCGTACTCGAATGGTGAAATTTTAAAACATCGAGAGAAGAACAGGTTGGTCGCGTGAAAAACAAAATACAGAAAAACAAGTTATTGAATTCACTAATCAAAATAGTTTACCGTTAAAAAAATATGCAAACTATACAAGTTTAAATTTATATTTGCAAATATTACAAATAAAAAGCACTAGGATTCTGAAAGGCAATCCTGTGCATCATGAAGATTATGGCACTGAGAATAAAACAATTTTGCAAATCCTTGTAATTTCGTTAAAAATTCTCCAAACTAATGTGATAATCTATTCAGTCAACTTACTTCCAGTTGTAATATGTCACTGTCGGTTTAACCCGCCAATGGTTCTCAGTTGGTCGGTGCTTGAGAACTTTATCAGAAAGTAAAGATATTTTATCACCTTGTTGATAAACCGAGTCGTAATTTCTACACGTCGATCGATCATACAACAAAATATTTTGTTTTTCGTTGATACATTGCAAGGTAACATTTTGGATAATTATCAGGGGCATTGGGTCAATAATATTTACTCAATTTCCTACTTTTATTTATTTTTTTATTTTAAGGCCTTTCATACTGTATAAGGGAAGAGGTCACAAAATTCTAGGGGCGACTTGTGAATCAATCCCACGACCGCGGGTCTGGGAGCTAATTATTCCGCTACCACGGCCTCCGACTGAAATGAGTTTATTTTTCAAAATATCTTAGGTTATAGAACGTTTCAAATTTCTGTTTAATGTAGGTAAAATTAACATTGCTAAAATCGTAAAAACGGTATCACAAACCATTCCATTATTTGTCAAAATATATATGATTAGAAAATCAATGATTTTGTCTAAGTCAATTGTAGATAGGACATATTAAAAATCAAATAGATTTACTTAGCTTTTGGGTAAGCGAAGACATAATTTCTAACACGTACTCCGGTCCAAACGCAATACCTTCATTTCAAAATTTCGGATAAAATAGCTTAAATAAATTGAAAGAGTTCCCTATTCTGTGATTATCATCCGACAATATATGACCGTACTGCCAGATAAAAGAGCAGATACAGCTCTCAAATTTAAGCAGAAAACATTTAGTTAAGATATACTTAACTGTTAACAGGTTAGAAGTTCATGAAAATTTTGTTAATTGGAGGAGGTTTATTGCTAAGCCTAGCTGTTAGTAGGTTAGCGGTTCCTGACTGGTTGGGAAAATTGTAGAAGGTTCCTATTAGTAAAATCAACTGTTAGCAGCAGTTTACCACTTTATAGAGGCTTAGGTAAATTTGAGTAGGTCCAAAGTTGTATGCCTGTTAGGCGGTTCCTGATAGGTTTGGCACACTGGAGGAGGTTCTCAATGGTAAGCCTAAATCTTAGCAGGTTAGCGGTTCCTGGCAGCTTTAACAAATTGAAGGAGGTTCCCAACGGTAAACTTTTTAGGCGTTTCCTGGCAGCATTGGCAAATTCGAGGATGTTTCCATTGCTAAGC
>CM077109.1:17563667-17679712 GCA_039619505.1 Cimex hemipterus | reverse complement strand
GTTTCCTGGCAGCATTGGCAAATTCGAGGATGTTTCCATTGCTAAGCATAACTGTTAGCAGGTTAGCGGTTCCTGACTAGTTTGGCAAATTGGAGGAGGTTCCCATTAGTAAGCCTAACTGTTACAAGTTTACTTGGTAAATTTGAGGAGGTTCCCATTGCTAAGCCTGTTAGGCGGTTACTGAAAGGTTGGGCACATTCGAAGAGGTTCTCATTGGAAAGCCTGATTGTTAGTATGTTGGAGGTTACTGACTGGTTTGGCAAATTGGAGGAGGTTTCCGTTAATAAGCCTAACTGTTTAGCAGGTTATCGTTTAATGACGGCTTAGGTAAATGTGATTCCAATTGGTAAGACTGTTAGGCGTTCTTTACTGCATTGGCAAATTGGAGGATTTTTCCATTGATAAGCCTAACAGTTAGCCGGATAGCGGTTCCCGACAGCTTTGGCGTATGGGAAGAGATGCCTATTTGAAAGCCTACAATGACCTATTGTGAAGCGTGCCAAGACCGCTTTCTCCTTAAGGGATGTTAGAACGGCGTAGAGCCATTAGAAATATCATCTTTGTTTAGGTAAAATGATAAACAGATCAAGTTAAATTTGGCGTGTTAAAAACATTTTAACTTTTTAGACGTTTTTTATTCAGGCCTTTTGAAAATACATAGGGAAGACATTCACCGCGGATTGTTAAAGTATATTTATAGCACATTTAACAACCATACGTCTACTCCCCTTCATTGTCATATTTTTCCTAATCTTGACAAATGACGTTGTATTCGAAACTAAATTCTACCATCTGTGGTTTTTATCGAATTTTTATGTAGAATTATATGACAGTTTTGCGATGCCTTTCGAAGCAATTTGCATAAGAAATTTGCCAATTCAGCCCTCTTATTTCTACGGGCGATTTTCATTATTTGTTCACGGGTTTAATACTGTATAGCTTCTCAAAAAGCATGATCATGACGTTAAAAATAGCCTGACTCAAGAATTTTGTTTTGTCCGTCTCTATGTAAAATACTAAATCAGTATTTAATATTTAAACACTAAAATACCAAGAGTTAAGACAAATGATGAAACGTTACGTTTCCTCCATCTTATTCCAAAGAATCAACAGCTGCAACCCTGTTGCGAAACTCTTAGTTGTCAAGATGTTGACCAACCCTTTCGTAAACGGTCGAGCCTGAATGCGGTCGCGTTGAAAAACCGTCCCGGCAACAAAAGCGGCCGAAGAGAAATCACGTAGGGCCGCGGCGAGGAAAAAAGCGTCCTGGAGGAAGACAAGGGGACTCCTGCAGGTCGAAGAACCTGGGTCGAGGACCGGAAAAGAGCAAACTGGCGACATTTGATTTAGGGATGGGCTTGACTACGGGCTCTATTCTCTCTCAAGAAACCGTTGTCGCAAGACAGGGATAATCTCACACGTCCAATATGGAAATCCTTTTGAAGATTGAAAGTACCCCATGAATGTTCTTTTATAATCCTACAATTTCAGTTATTTATAAATGAAAAATGCGAAAAGAAGAGAAAGCTGTCGAATTTCCATATCAGTATATAAACTACACTATAAAACCTAAGGGTATATTTTAGAAAACACAATTTACCAGATAAACATATGAATTTTTAGATTTCACGACTTTTTAACCCACACATTCCATTTTATTTAATTGATAATTTAATTAAGCCCATGTTAATGGAAATGGCACAATAAAGCACATTTGCCACTTATTTCCTATGTACCTTAGCATTCACTGCTAAGGTACATTCATTTAGGAAACATCTAAATTATATAAACGTAAAAAAGTCATCGGAGGATAGATCTATAATGGAAAAGGTCATACGTTGCGCATAGGCCTATGGGCAAACCATGACACCTTTTAACAGGGATGAAATCTCTTAGGTACCCAATGTCTGGAGAAATATCACGGTAGAACATGTAATGACAGACCCCCATACAAGTCTGCAGAGAAAGAAAATACGACCTCCTGAATACAGTCGGCTTTGAGGCAGGGCAACAGGCACAGCTTTCCGATCTCAGAGCAACAAATACGTTTCATTGTATATACCTTTATACTTTCACATGTGACATGTACACGGAGGGTATGTGACACATGGAGCGAACGAAGTCCGGTGTGAGAATATAAGCCAAAATTAATTCCTATTCCCCCGGGGAAGAGTGAAGTAATGTGTACATGTAATTTAAGCGTGAATGAAGGATTTATCTCCAATACGAATATTCACACGGTCTAGTCGAAACTGATGGCAACGAAAAATGTCTGGACGTGGAAAAGAAGGAAAAATGAAAGGAAAGGCGACGACCAGGTCATCCCGTGCTGGACTTCAACTCCCGGTCGGAAAAATCTACTATCTTCTGAGCAAAAGCCGCTGAGAGGATCGGAGCCGATGCACCGGTGCACTCTTAGTTCTCGAATTGGCAGGCAACGCTGCGCGTGACAAGACGACCAGGGTCATTCCTCGTGACCTTCAGTTGACCATCAGGAATGACGAGGAGTTGAACTAACTTCTACCCGGAGGTTTCCATCGCCCAGGGTTTATTCCCAATTACCCCGACCAATATCTAGTTCTCTGGGCTAACGTGATTAAATATGGGAATGCAATAATTTATTAGCGCGAATAGCAGGTGTATGTAATGAGAATATGCGGTAATAAGAATAAATGTGTGAATGTAATTTATTAGCGTAAATTAAGGGGTAAGGGTAATATTCCCCAATTACCTCGAGGAATATCGCGAATACTCCAGGGTAGTGTGAATGTAATTATTAACATGATTGGGAAAGCTTACCCCAAATTACCCAAGAAACTTTCAATACTCCGGATTACAGTGAACCAAGTCTGGTGTGACGAGGTGATTTAAACCTAATTTTGACCTGCTGGGTATATTGGAACAGGAAGAAGGCTCGTAAAACGCGTAGCTTTCAACAAAACCCACCCCAAAAAATCGACACAATTTTTATAGCCTTTGTCGATGAAAATCGGCCTGCTTAAACATCAACAAAAAATCGAAAAAAAATTATAATCTTTTTCCATGTAAATGGAACTGCTGAGTCGATTGGAAAAGGAAATAAGGCTCGGAAAACACATAGCTTTCAACGAAATCCCCCCAAAAATACAACAACAAAAATCGACAAAAACTTTATAGCCTTTTTCGATATAGCAGTTTTCGACAAAAAATTATAGTCTTTTTCCATGTAAATCGACCAACTGAATAGATTGGAAACGGAATGAGGCTCGTAAAATGAGAAAAAACAAAACAAAAATATATTAAAAAATGTATAGTTAAGGATGGGTTTCCTGTAAATTGAACTGCTGAGTAGATTGGAAAAGGAATAAAGCTCGTAAAACACTCAGTTTTCAACAAAATCAAAATAAATAAAAAAATTTAAAAAAATAAAACAACAAAAAAATCGAGAAAAAATAATCTTTTTCGATGTAAATCGACCTGCTGAATAGTGAATTAGGCTCATAAAACACGTAGTTTTCAATTTTAAAAAATCAAAAATTTGTCCTTTTCGATGTAATTGAATAGATTGGAAACGGAATTAGGATCGTAAAACACATAGTTCTAGAGAAAAACCACAAAACAAAACAAAAATATATTTAAAAAAATTAAAGACTTTTTCCGTGTGAATAAATCGACCTGCTGAATCTATTGGAAAAGGAATTAGGATCGTAAAACACGTAGTTTTCGAGAAAAATCCAAAAAACACCAACATGTAAGGAGGAATCCCGAGCATTCCTGGGTCTTGTGAATGATAACCAGACTACCATGTTTTTGTCTTATTTTATAAATATACAAGAAGTTTGTGTATTGTTTTAGACACAATTGACGAGGCACTGCGATATAGAGAGTTTAGAAATAACGTAAAGAAAAGAAGTTGGTTGCCGCTATATCATAAAACATTAGAACTTTTCTGACTAATCAGTAAAAGTTAATTTTGAAGGTTAAGAAAAAAAAAAGCAAAACTAAAGAGCTGGTGCTTATTATAAGTTTTTTGAATTTTAGCTTTAAAGCTAAAAACTTGCTTCAGTAAATCAATCCAATACGATAAACATGGTTGAAAACACCAAACAAGAAAGCATCCAGCAGAGAAACGATGTAGAGATAAACTTTTGGAAGAACGAGTGACATTTACAGGGACTGTTAGAGAAAGCTAAGAACAACACGTTTAGACGAAAATATAAACGAGAAATGTCAGTGCAATTTGAAGCTGTTAAGTAGTTTTCCAATCACCCAAACGCTGAAATCTGATCGGAGAATACAATTTATTGGGGACACAATGATTTTGTAACTATTGGCAAACAATATTTGATATGTAGCAATTTTTTCTGGCCTAGGCAATGGTGCTTTAATTTCAATAAGGTTTTATTTGCCCAGTTAGTTTTTTTCGCATTAAGATGCTGTATTTTTTACGGTAGTTTGAGAGGAAACATGTGGGCGATTAAACAGCGAGCGGCGCCGACTCACGATCCGCTCCAAGGATCCCTCATCCTGGAAGGGCGAAGGATAACGGAAGGGAAGTTTAGAATAAGCACTTCACATTATATTAAGTCACGTTTTACTTGTAAAGCTGGATCGGGCGGCTTAAAACACCCATCGGCCCTGTACTGACATTTGTCAAGGGTTCGGTTGAAAAGTCATCGCACGCAATCGTCCCTCGTCCTGATATAAGCGGACTAATCCTGGACGGAGGAAATAATGTATCAGAAGACGGGAATTGGCCGTCGGAAAATGTGGGAGTGTCCCGGCATGGCACGAAATTAAAGCTTGTTTAAGTGAATTGGGAGCATCGACCCTGTGAGCACAACAAACCCGACCTTCGGAACGCCCTGCCGACGTCCAATTTCGGCCGAATGCTGAGGGTCATCATTTCAAATTTTGCTTAAAATACGAAGAAAAACTTTACACTCACCGATACTTGCTGTAATCACGCAAATCGAAATACAATTTTTTCACTCACCTGAAACAAAACAAAAATACATTGGAAACTTAACAAAAATTTTATTAAACAATCAAAATATACGATAATAAACAACACATCAAATGAAAGAAATAACAAAAAACATTAAGCCATGCATTAGACATAATTACTTTAAACTTTAAATAAACACCATTGACAAAATAAGAAAATAAATTAATGAACACTCTGGATCAAGGTATGGTCTTGAAGAAAATATCAAATTCACTTCTTAATGCCAAGCTTTCAACCTATTTTAAGGACATCATCAGGAAAAAAATGATAACTAATAAACAGACTGACACATTGAAGTTTTTTTTCACAGGCTATCTCAAATTTCCTAACATTTCCAAGGACTGGAACAGAAATGATTCTATTTAAAAAAATCAGTAAAAAAACTTAAATATGTCAATCTGTACATATATGTTGACGACCTTAAATTACGTCGAAAGCTTGGCAGATAACTGATTTTTTTTCTTCAAAACAGTATCTTGATCCAGAGTGTTCGTGAGTGGAAAATAAATTAATTAATATTGGCAAAGAAATATAATATATTATGATTAACAAATTTATTTATTATCCGATCAGGCAAGCATACAAATATTACTGTAAATACTAAAACTTTTCAGGGGCATCGGTGTCTGGAAAAGTTTAAGCGTTGACACAGCGGTCATCAATGCAAGGTGAAGGTCCCGGGTTCGAATCCAACGGCCCTGAACTCAAACCCGATATACCTACAAAGGGGCTTTTTTTTTCAAATACACCGGTACTCAGAGGGTTGATATTACCTCTGCTGCTACGAACCATCGTTAAAAAACATGGTCCAGGAAAAGCTCAGACTTAATAAATAGTCCACTAATCACACGGAGGGTAACAAATGCAGCCCCAAGGCTATAGTTATAGTTATATGTAAGCTATAACTACAGGTGGTAAACCTGGTTTAACCATATGGATTTAGTGCCAAGGTGCAACAAATATAATATATATACCCTCTTTCATCGAAATTGAATTAAATAGTTAAACATAAATACAAGATTCAGTGCCACGTGCGGGATTCGAACCCCACGACCTTCAGCTAAATACGCCTCACGTGGTAGAGCAGCGGCATAATTAGCCTAAGGTCGTGGGTTCGAATCCCGCCCGTGACACTAGCTTTTCCATGTCAACCAAAAGCATACATAAAAAGATTAATTAATTGAAAGAAGTAATTTAGTCAATAGGCCAATAAATATAACTGATTTAATAAATACAACAATTACACGGAACTATCCACTCCTTACATACAATGGTCATTATTCTCATTTTGACAATGACTCAACAATGACTTTGAAATTATATATTACAAAATTAACCGGAGATAGGCGAGAGGCCATTCTCGCTCTGGTCCTAACATTTAAAAATGTGTTTAATTATTTTCTTTCTGTTTAATTTCACCAATGATAAAAGTGATTAGTAAATAATTTCTGCCGTCGAATAAGAGGGGCCACCACTGCGGTATTCTTATTTTCTAGTGTTAATGAGTGATGAAAAAATTAATATTAATTGAATGAATTTCAACGAAGCATCGCGTATACGCATTAAATTAATCTGGAAATCTACAATGAAGGAGGTAAACGCGATTTCACCAGACACAATGGTCCTAAATTGGGTACAACATGGTGACTCAAACCCCCCCAGGGGAGAAGACGAGGCACAAGTGGACGCTGTTATTTATCGCCCATCGATTTTATTCAATTTACCGCCCCGAATTCTCACGGTTTCAAGCTGTTGTAGGCGGAAGCACGGGTTGATCCGGATAGGATGTAATCTGAAACACTAATTTTCCCCACGTCCTCGTCACAAATTAATAGTTTAAGATTATAAATCACTGTAGCACCAGCAATATTTATAACGAGTGCTGGGCTTTCTCTAGCTGTCACACAGTCTAATGACTTCTGTCCCCCAACTCTACAACAATAAACCTAACTCGTCTCACACTCGGTTTTCTTTTAGCACAATAACAATCAACTGGAAATTTTAGGGATTTCAATGTGCAGAATGATAATGATCTTTGAAAATATTATTTTATCCAGAAATATTATGACTTCTTTAAAATGTCTATTGCTATACCATCCAAATATTAATTACATTTACCAAATCACGATTAGAACTAAAAGTGCTGCTGGTGTATTCTGGCCATAAAGGGTATTCACGATGTTTGCAAGATGTTAGACTCGTGTTAATTCGAATAGCGAAATATCCAGTATGATCATGAAGGCCCTCTTCTTTCCTTAGCATGTTTAATATTTCAACCAAACGTAGAACAAAAAAATAAAACTATAACACTCCTTGAAGGCTTGTTGTTTGTTTTGATTTTCTTTTGTGTTGACAAGATTGTAAGGTGCCAGGCGTGCATCTTCGTGCCGGCATGCCTAACCTGAATTCTAACGACTAACAGCCTACAACTTTATAGGTTAGAGGATGCATTTATTATGAATGAGAGTATAAGGCCAGGTCTGAAATTGGGCTGATTTAATTAATGCGTATTTATGAATAAAAATACATGTAAAAACAGCAGTTAAATTCTTGCGGCCATGTTGGTAACCTACGCCCTAACGGATAGCAGTGAGACTAAATTTTCTACCTAACATCTTACAATTTTCCTGACCTGTTAGATTAAGCAACATTAATTAGCTGATCTAACAGGACTTAAAAGAGAACACGGATCGTGAATACCTCTTTTTGTAAGAAGTGTAAACGCGTAAATGAGTTTTCACGTATGAACAAAAATAAACTGGCGACACGGTACTATTAAGTCCATAAAACAACTTTCATAAATTCTTCATAACTCTTGCCTGACAAAAAATGATACACATTGCTCATCAAAAAGACTTACCATCTGCTTTTTGCCGAAAAATGACCAATTTTGGAAATGCGTATTTTCTCAGCTTTTTAAGTCAAAAGGCTTAAAGGCTTGGTTTCAGGTTATACAAAACGGCTGAATAATCTTGCATTGAAAAATGTTTTCCTAGGTTCAGTCATTCATCTGTACATTCAAAAATTCGCGAACGTGTTCATTTTTTGTACTTTCTACGAAAATTTCAAACTGAGCTGTGGAACGAAACAATGGAGGGTGACCAATTAATTGTAAGTTAACAAATTTCCTTGCGCCACTGCTCAATCTGAAGTTTTCGTAAAAAGTGGACAAATTAACATGTATAAGGTATGATGACTGACTTAAGAAAAGTGTATAAAAGCCATATTGTTCAGCGCAAAATTTTCCAAAAAAATGAGACCTAGTGCAGTTCGTTGATGTAAGAACTATGAAAACAAACATTTCCAAATTGGGGCATTTTTTCGTATGAGCATTTAATATTGTTTCATGAATATGTGTGTATGTGTGTTACATGTTTCTGGTATATATTTAGGAGAGTATAGTTTTTCGTTTGCGTGACTCTGTCATTTATATATATGAATAGGTATGCAGGTCCTTAAGTGATACTTTCTGTTTTCTTTGTTCTTCTGTCGTTAAATAACAAATATAGAAATCCCAATAGGAATTCGAACTGAACATTAAATATAAAGAAAATCACTTAATAATCGCTGATTTACTTATGATGTTCAGTGAACGTTAGTTAATGATTATTCGGGGATCGTGAGGTGCGGTCTGGTGTAACGTAGGTTTTACAAAAAACATTTACTTCATCGTGCCTAGGTTTCGAACATTATTGAGATCATCTTCAGGGCTCAAAGTGAGCCCCAGTGGGCATAATGACACATCCTCACGGAAAACAAACACGTTGAGCTGTGAAAATGATCTCAATAAAGTTGGCACGATAAAGAAAATGTTTTTTAAAACCTACGTCACACCAGACCATCTCACGATCCCCGAAAATTATAACTAATTTATTTCTTTATACGGACATAATATATGTATAGTATTTGTATTAAATTATGTGTTTATAATTTGATGAAATGTGTCTATTGTGTGAGCACTTGTCGACGTAGGTGTCTCGTAATGAGTGGGGTCTTCTTTAAGGTTCGAATCATATTTTCTACAACGGATCATTACTGATTTTGCGGTCTCAGTAAACAATCAGTGATGAAGTCATCAATGACTGGATAACATTACACTTCACATTACAACTGCAGAATATACGTTGTATTTTTTTTACGCGTTTCACGGTTTATAGCTCGCTTTACGGTATATAACTGTGATTTCAATAGGATTTTTTTTCTAGATCACTTTCTTTATGAGATTGAAGGAAGATAATCCAGATTTGACGAGAAAGCAGAGCTTGCTCAAGGATGCACGACTGAAATCAGAAATGCAAACACATTCCAAAGTGAGCTAACAGGAAGATTCAATAAATATGATAGAACAAGAGGGAAATTAGATTATTTCAGATTCGAAGGATTCACCTGAATTACGCCACAACTTGATGTATGTTAAAGGTTCGGAACGTATTACGTCGTTGTTTTCTCACTGTTTGTTGTCAATCATCGATGCTTTGAAACCCTGCACGCATTGCTTTTATGTCAAGGATATTCTATTATACATTGTCCAAAGAGCAAAAATTCTAGACTGTAATAATTCGTAAACGTATAATCAACTAAAGCAGCTCACGCCATACTGCGATCCATGACCTTTTCCGCTAAAAGTGTTCTCTACCAGGGTTCCTACGGGATCGTACAAGTGTTCAGGCGGCTTTGAAAGAGTTCTACGGAGTTAATAAGGGCGTCGTTGGAGCGGATAAACGTTTGGATAAATGGCAGCCCCTTATTTGGATGGGCTGTTTTTTTATCTCGAATTTCGTTTTATCAAGCATTTCAAGGCACTCGACTACACCTGGCTCTTGACTCATAAGTTTTCAGAACAAATATTGACAACGGGCTCATATGTTCTGCGGCTTTAAATGCATTAGGGGTGTCTCGTCGGAAAGCGAAAAAAAGTTCAACCGAGAAGGATCGATTATATGGCAGGAGTCTGTGATTCACAAGCGTGTGAGCCGTTTACCCTTGGCCACATGGCATCCCGTTTTCGATATAAAGAGTTTATGCCATATTGCTACAAGCCCCTACAGCCTGTTTTTGGTCAACGTTCTCAATAGGCTCAAATCACTCACGCTTCATCGGATGTTAGCCGTCATCATTTCACGTCCTACCATACACCCGGCGAAGGCACGAGTTCGCTACTTTTTCGTGATGCTCAACGCCTCCGCGAGGCCGCAACGGGAGTCACGACCTCGTTTTATGTGAAAATATTACGCAACCGATTTTCCGAGACGTTCGGAAACGTGCAAATTGCTTACCGGTCGGCAGAAGTTATGCAGAGAACGATTAGTGAAGAAAGATCGCTTACGTACCTATTCGAAATAAAAGGGCCGCCGGAAATGAAACCGCACAAGAAACCATCGAAATAACACTTCGGTTAAATTGGCACTTCTGAGCACACATTTCAATATTTGCAGCATATTTCTTACTTCAAACATTTCAAAAAGAGGTTTTATCAAGTTCATTTATATAGGTTTACGTGACACGAGTGTGATAAAAATGGTTCATCAGGATTCATGACTTGCACTCCATAAATTTGTTGAGACCCTAAAAGCACCGTCTAATATATACAAATTGAATGGGGTTGGGGTTTACTTTCAAAAGCGTTTAACATTATTCAGAGATTCAGAAAATAGAAACAATCACGATGTTTGTAAGATGTTAACTGGAACAGAGAAATTTCCAGTAACATCGTGAACGCTCCTTTCTTTTCTTGGCATGTTAAACGTTAATTTTTCCACAATGATGCGCGTGGCGATTGGTAAAACCAAAAATACAGCTAGTTTTGGTAGGATTATTGTTGTTTCTTTTGGTTTTCTTTTATGTTAAACTGTAAGATGCACTCGAAAAGTACTAACAAATGATACACTTCCGTTCCTGCCGACAGACCTAACCTATATACTAACGTCTAACAGCTACAATTTTATAAGTTAGGATATGTATCTATTATGAACGAAAGTATAAGGACAGGTCAGAAATGAACAATTAATGCCTAAGGATTAATTTAATTAATACCTATAGACCATAAGAAAACGCGTAAACAAAAAACAGCTGTTAAATTTATGGCTGCCATATTGGTTACCTTCGCCCTAACGGATAGCAAGGGACTACATTTTCGGCCTAACCTCTAACATTGGCCCTGGCCTGTTAGATCGAGCAATGTTAACTAGTTAATTCTTACAAGCTTAACAGAGTGAAACTGATTTACTCCAATAGATCGTGACACTATGATTATATTTTTATGTAACTTCTTATATCGTAAAATATTTTGATATAAACGGTGAGAATCGAGAGAAATGAAACTGAACCCGTGACTTATCGCCCAGGTAAAGGGATTTCCTCAATTTATCTACCAGTTAATGCCTAACTCGCACTATCGGAGAGATAAAAAGTGGTTTCTTCCATTCAAACTTATGAAAGAAGTATTATCTACGTATTATATTCTTTTGAAGTTTTTAGGTCAAACGAATCGTCGATTATCTCATAGGACATTTATAGCAGGAATTTATCTATTAATGGATTAGATTTTATAATGATTTCATAATTTATACCCTCTCCAGAAGGAATAAATGTACTTGCTTGATTGAAATCATTAAACTGATTTTAATAATTATTTAAAATAGTGGGGTGGAAAGCTTAACTTTCTTTGAGAGTTGAAACTGAATTTGAAGAATACTTCAAACCCCATTATATTGGTCCTTATTGGCCAAATTATTTCGCTAATTGATCTCTTTAGGTTAGGTTTTTGGTTGAAATGAAAAAAGTTAGTGCCAGGGCAGGATGCGAACCCATGACCTTCGATTAAATACGCCGCAGCTCCACCACTTCAGCTATCGTGGCTTCGATCTAATCGGGCACCCCGTGGCCACTTCATATGTCACAAAGAATCGAATCTTGATTACACGACATTTGAAAAATATCAAAAAAGAAGGAAAATTCGAAAGGTTATAGGCTGAGATTAGGAGTAGGTGTCTGAGTGGATTGAAGTCAACAAATCTAATATCTACCCTCTTTCACCGTAATTGTAATTTAATAGTTAAAAATAAATACAACAGTTAGTGCCACGAGCGGGATTTGAACCCACGACCTTCGGCTAAATACGTCTCGAAAGATTAATCAATTGAAAGAGATACTTCCAACGTTGGTAGGCCTTTTTATCAGATGACAACACGTAAAGCGGAAAACACGAGAAACGTCGTCTCGTTTAAATAAATCGTGTCTTCCTTATGAGAAATTCAAAGTGGAGTGCTTCTCGAATGGAACATAATCGAGACTCTTGTTTTTTCTTTTATTGCTCGACTCTTCTTCCCCTGGCTTCCCACGGACTGTTTGATCAATAAATAATAACACGTGTCCCGAGGGGAAACACCGACATTGAACACACTTATATAATATCACCGTTTTATTAGATTTAAAGGACGGCTTTGGCATAAGTGTATTAAAAAAAAAAAAAGAAAGTCGACCGGGAGAATCCGGGACAAGGACGGTGAACCTGACATTTGTAAATCACGCCCAGCTACACCGACTGAAAAGTCAACCTGTCCGATAGATCCCAATTCCATAAGTATTGTAATAGGAAACCTTTAAAGAAATATAAGACGAATAACAAGTGGTAAGGTTCTTCAAAAATTACCGCGGATAAAGTATCACCTACATGAGAAATGACCTATTATCGAAACATTTCGTCTTAAGCTGTGGGATTTCTTTAGAGGTCTGCAAGTTGATGAACATGTAGATTCTAATCTTCAGTGTTTTATACTTATAGTACAGCCTTCCACTGCATCATTGTTCAATGAGCTTAAGAAGCTCCAAGATATTTGAGGTGGCTTCGGTGTAGGTAATTGATGACAAAACTTAGGTATCATTCGCGTAGATTTTAAGACCGTGAGGGTGAGGTAAATTGTATCTCAACTCATTGCCGCACCGTACTCTGAAGTAAAGATTTGCTAGGATAAGTTTTAAATCTGGACATAAGGAAATGTATTAAGTTGAGAACTCTTTGTACCCTAAGGCAAAGAAAATAGTTTCAACATCCCTGAAAACATAGCTGAATTGTAAATGCCTATGACCATAGTTATACACTCGGCCTTGCGGGATACGGCGAATCAGCGTGTAAGCGTTGAGGACGCAATGATTATAATACAAAGTCCTTCGAAGCTTGAGTAGTGACGGACGGGATCGGGAACGGGTAGTGAATCGGTTGCTCCTGCTAGAGTATGCTTTAGGCTGAGCTCGATTGGAGGCTTTTACCGTAGGCGGTCTCCTCTAGAGGGTGGTTAGCAAATCCACTTTAAACAAAACCGCGACCGGCGCGGATCCGTTAGTTTCTACGCTGGGGAAGCCCCAAAACTCTAGGAGGTAGACTGACCTTCTCTAGCTAGGGAGACCAAGCTGATGTATTTCGGCTTAGGTAGCCCTTTGCGCAGGTTGTCTCGGCCCTTCGGGAATGAGCTACCTCCGCACCAATGCTGCGGCAGTAACACCGTATGTGGAAGTGCGCCAGCTCTTACCTTGAGAATTAAAATACCCGATAAGGCCGAATACGGTGCGGACTTTACACTCCTCATTGTCCTTTGAAGGACGACCTTGTATGCGAGAAAGGTCTGTCATGGCAAGGAGGTTAGTGGGGTTTAGGTATACGAGCTATAATAGAAAGCACCGGCTTTCTCTGAGAAGTTTGCTTGGGAATTGTGATTCAAGAATTTTACTTTTGACGGGTGATAAGAAAGAAGTAAAATTTTCTTTAACTTGCTTGCCATGTAGTAAGTTTATTTCACCAAGTCACCTAACATCCAAGCAATCCATACATTCCAATGACAAATCTACGAACTCTTTACTTGTTTCCAACCTCTCTATCCACAATGACCTTTTTCCCTTTGTCAAAGCATTGACCCGTTCCTGCTTACTCATGTTTCACTCCGATCAATCCATCCTAACTGCTCAAGCCCTCTCCGCTACTATGCCATTCCAGAACCCTTCTCAAACGAAGATAGAATATGTTAAAGTATAATCTCATTATACCTATTTCACGTAATTTTTATATGTATATTTGGTCAAATTCTTTTAGGGAGCATTAGCTGGAAAAACAACGATTCACATATGCTGATGGGTTCGGTAAAATCCATGTAGCTTAGGGGTCGACTAAGTCGTTTATTTTTTATGGGAATCGTTTTAAGCGTTTACTTCTGACAAGCCGGCAACTGGTTCTGTCTTAAATAGTTTTCGAGAAAAGCTTTATTAATCGATAGGCCTTTTTTACAGCCTGGCTCCTGGACACGAACGAGATTACGCCGAAATAAGTTATGAACTTTAATTGCATCACGTTGATTCCGGGGTGCAATTAAATGAAAATCATCAGCTTTCACTTCCTTGTCAATTAGACGGCGTTTTCCCACTCGTGAAATTTTGACGGATCAAATTCAGAGGCCAGCAGAGCATGGCCGTCGGAGTCGATTTGGGTCACAGCAATAAATAAATATTGTCTTCTTAGGGTGAAATACAGCTTTCACTCGTCATCATTATTTATATTGTGGCCTGAGGAGAAAAGTTATATATGCCAATTACGAAGTGAAGAAAGGGTAGCCTTCGACTATTTACTTCTATGAGAAAAGTTGGAATAAGATGGTGGTCGACGATCAAGTCAGTGGAACATAACAGAACTTAAAATAATCAAATAATCAACTCTTTTCGTAAATGAGCACTATACAACAACCGAGTTTGTTTTGAAAGTGACACGAGACGGCGATTACGGTAAACAATGTTGTTAATAGTGTCAAAACAGTGCTCCATAACATGTGCAAATTTGGTACTTTTTTTAAATACGAATATCCCTCCGATTCGCGCGACTAGGACGGAACGCACAAACGGTTTGCGATTTCGGTTGAAACCCGGCAGTGAAAACGGTACTTCTTTTCCCTAAGACATTCCGTCACGACAAGCCAGATGGTCTAATGGGGTAAAGGCCGTGTTAGGAGAAGCCGGGGATCAGGATGACCCCAAATGTAGAAGAGGAACGTCTTGTTTTCTCCCCCAAGGACGGAGGTAATACGACATCGGGACGATCCGGCGGAAAGAGTCGCGCTTGCACCGACAAAGGAGAACGGAAGTAAAAACAAAAAATAAACCATAAAACCGTCTTAATCAAGCTTGTCAAGTGAAGCTAATGAATTCCAAGAACCTTGGCAGACGAATCGCTTAGCAAAAAAACGATTTCCAAAGGGGTTTCAATTAACACATTTTTAATGAACTATGAACATTTCATCTACACCAATAAAAATAATTGCTTTATCAATGCATTACCCTATTATGAGAATACTAAAGAAACAGTTGATTCTAATCCTATTCACTATCAACCTATTACTGATTAAACCAATGCCGACGGTTATTAGATAATAGGGATATCTATGATCTTTGTATTAACCGTGTTAATATAATCCGCTAATTAACTTTGCTCGATCTAACAGGCCATGGTCAATGTTGGAGGTTAGGTCGAAAATGTAGTCACATTGCTATCCGTCAGGGCGTAAGTAACCAATATGGCAGCCATAAATTTAACAGCTGTTATTTGTTTACACGTATTTCTATTTTTGAGTACCCATTAATTAAATCAGACCAATATATTTTTGTTTGTTAATTTCTCTGTCCTGTCCTTATACTCTCATTCATAACAGATACATCCCCTATTGTATAAAGTAGTACGATATTAGATTAAGATAAAAGTTAGGTATTAGATTTATTATTGTCTAAAGCATGGATATTTTTTATTCGAACATGAACTTCGTAATAATTTCCACTTAGTACAAATCATCTTTTTCTGTCGCATCGATAACGGTTTCACGAGTTAAAAAGTGTAAATATTTTCTAAATTCGCCTTTAGGTTGACATTCCCCGTACCAGATAATCACTGTTCAAATAACTTGATGCCTACTAACTATACCAATGATAACAATGACCTAATTGCGAATAGACATTAGGGAATAGTGAAGGGGAAGGTGCAAATTAGTCCTGTTGTTACGCACACTTTTTTCTTCTATTCATTACTTTTGCTAGTTTTACGTAAGCGATCGAAATAAAGTATTTTTACCGTGAGCAGCGTTAAGCTCGAAGGTAATGAATCTATTCCAATCGGTTGAAATCACAGCCTACGACTTCATAGGATATCGGATGTATTTATGAATGAGAGTATAAAAACAGGTCTTAAATTGACAAAAATAATTTATTGGATTTAATTAATGCGTATGTAAGAATAAACGTAAGTACAAACAAAAACAGCTTTAAAAGTCATGGCAGCCATGTTGGTTACCTACGCCCTAACGGATAGCAATGTGACTACATTTTCGACCTAACCTAACATTGGCCCTGGCCAGTTAGATCGAGCAATGTTAACGTAGCCGATTCTTACAATTTTATGACATCATTTTTTCTAGATGTAACAGGACCTAACAGAGTTAACACAATGATCGTGTATACCACTACTATCTTTTATATAAGATTTTGGTTGAACGGAAAAAGTAGTGTCACGAGCGGGATTCGAACCCACGACCTTCGGCTTATGAATCGAATCCTGATAATACGACGAAAAATTGCAAAAAAAAAACCGGAAAAATTTGAAATGTTGTAAGTTGAGGGGGGGAAGTCGGTGTCCGAGTGGATCCAACGTCTTGGGTTCGAATCCTGGTCGTGACACTAAAGTTTTCTTTCAGCCAAAACTTTACATAAAAGATTAATTAATTTAAATAAGTAATTTGGTCAATAGACCACTAAATATGATGGATTGAAGATATAAGTTGTAGATAAAAAATTAATTAAGTGTTTTAGTTGAGATAAAAAGTCAATGGCACGAGCGGGATTCGAACCCACGACCTTCAGCTAGATACGCTGCCTCGATCTATTCGGACACAAACTTCCTATCTCAACCCAACCTTTTGAATTTTTCCACCTTTTTTGCCATCTTTCAATTTCTTAATTTGTCAAGCGGACCACGAAATTAGTGAATTTTTAGAAAAAACCTTCAGGGCCCGGAAATGTTTGTATAATTTAAACTAACTATATCATTATTATATTTATTACTTTAATAACTTTCTTATCAGACCAAACCGCATCTCGCGATCCTTAAATAATCATAATCGAAAGTGTTTCTTTCTGGTGGAATTTCAAAGAATCCTACTCAATAAATTCTCGGGGATAATGAAAAAAAAAGAAAACAAAACAAAACACCATTTTCCTATAGAACTTGGATTGTTATTATTGGCAACCTTGGTAGCCCAAATGACTCTTCCATTTTCAATGCGACCTTCTCGGCAAGGACGACGCTGGTTAGGTAGAAAGTCGGGATATCCAAAACGATCGAATTATCCCTAAGTATCCAAAATAAAAATAAATGGTTCTAAACACTAAAAAAACTTGTTAAAGTAAATAAGAATTTAAAATGATTCAGAATGGCCAGAGGAAAACTTTGACTTTATTGTGCCTGTTTTTGATGTTTTATGAACGTTTAAAAATGATCAAAACGCCTGATCGTATATTTCATGTCCGATTTGTTCATCCAAGGCTATGCGATCGCGCTAGGCATTTTTTAAGTACAACATAGAATTGAAATTCATGATGAACTCATGAATACAACCATGGATTTTTTTTTAATTTCCTCGACATCGTATGTTATCTGATCGACGAAAGGGGTTATTTTCGATACTGGAACCCGTTGTAGTCCGTAATTACATTTGTCATTACGCCTTTTGACCGCGTACATAGAAAAGCGCTCTATCCCCTGCCGATTCGCCTTTTTCCCTAATAAGCCAGGAAACAGAATCTACATTACAATGCAAATTATCTGTATACACAGACCCATTTGCACTACGGCGCTCTGGAACACGGAACGTTATGTTTAAATTAATTTCTGGGATAAAAGTATGCAAAACACCATTGGCTTCTTATAATCTTCTAAAGCCTTGAACTATATAAGAAATCATAGCTCTTAGGAATGCAAAAATATCTGATTATTTTTACGTCTACCTTTTTTATACTTGTATATAAATTAATGATTGTTTTCTTATCTGAGTTGGGAAAAAATTGATTAAAATATGTCTATGGTCTGCCTAGGTTTACTGCTCAAACTCACACATCCACCATCATTAAATAAACAAAACTCATGACTTCTGTGCATTAAGCCTAAAAGGCTTAGGTTTTACCTTTTATTATAAAAAGACGTAATTCGGTTCAGTCTGATCTTAGAGGCCATTGCAAGGCGTCGCGAAGTCGTCGCAAAGCGAAACTAAGCGAGTTCAATTGATTTCACTCAGCTGTACGTCGAGACCGAGTCCAAAAGCTCACAGGTCCTCGCAAATTGCGCAACGTTTCGGGTA
Organism: Cimex hemipterus; assembly: GCA_039619505.1. Taxonomy (NCBI): domain Eukaryota; kingdom Metazoa; phylum Arthropoda; class Insecta; order Hemiptera; family Cimicidae; genus Cimex; species Cimex hemipterus. The sequence goes on along the minus strand of CM077109.1, from coordinate 17,661,346 downwards.
AGTATTTTCGGTTGGACCGTTGTACTAATGGGAAGAGAATGAGCCGTAAGGCCTCTCGTGGCCGTAACGAGGGTGTTTTTTTCCGTTTCGTAACCTGCAAATCGTTGCCAGCTCAAAGCCGTAAAACTGGAGAAACCGGAGGCCGAATGGCGTAAAAATCGGTTTACTATTTGCCGGGAAAATTTCCTCCCTTTCAAACTGGAGAGAAAACGCCAAGTTCTGTTGTTATTCATTCAAGAGGTTCAATTTAAATAACTACATGTCTAGTTAAGTGCAGGTTTTCTATTGAATCATTTTCTCCTATTATTTCTAACAAAAGATAAGTCAATGTTTCGAAACTAAATTGACATTTATGTTATTCTTTTCATGAAAGGTTTTGGTGGAGAAAAACGTTAGTGTCACGAATAGGATTCGAACCCAACATTCTCTGTGACCAACTAGGCAAAGGTCGAGGGTTCGATTCCTTCTATTGAAATCATTTTCTCCTATTATTTCTAACAAAAAACTATTCAATAATTCAAAACTATATTGACAGTTATGTTTTAGTGGACAATTGACCAAATTACTTCTTTCAATTTAATTATTCTTTTTATATAAGGTTTTTGTTGGAAAAAAGTCAAGTGCCACTAGCGGGATTCAATCCCAACATTCTCTGGGTCCAACCAGGCGAAGGTCGTGGGTTCGAATCCTTCCATTGAAATCATTTTCTCCTATTATTTCTAAAAAAGATTACTCAATTATTCAGAACAAATTCTTCGTTCTTCTCGTGTAGAAGAAATGTGTGGCGATTAGTGACCGTTAATCAATAATTATTTAGAAATCGTGAGATGAGGTCTGGTTGATGTAGATTTCAGAAAAACGTTTTCTTTATCGTACCGATGCTTCGATCTTTACCATGATCAACTTCAGGGCTCAAAGTGATTACTTTCTGTGAGATGTGTAAGTGAAAGGCACTCTCAAAACGACACGCAAGAATGGCACAATTACACAGAAGGCAAACACTTTGAGCCCTGAAGATGATCTCAATAAAGATCGAAACGTCGGCACGATAAAGAAAATGTTTTTCTGAAACCTACATCACACCAGACCAGACCGCATCACACGATTTCTAAATAATTAAATTCAAAACTAAATTGACATTTATGTTTTAGTTGTCAATTGACCAACACATTTCTTTCAATTTATTCCTTTTATTTAAGGTTCGGTTGCGATAAAAAGCGGGATTCGAATCCTTCTCGTGACACTGATTTTTTATCTCAACCAAAACCTTACATAAAAAGAATAATTAACTAAATTGACAGTGACTCAGAGATAAACATTACTAACTAGCATTAAAAACGACATTTATAAATAGAACAAAAACTATGTCATACACAGTTTCATTATTAAAAATTCTTAAAAAATTGCAATACGCTTGCCAATATTTCTAAACCGTTTAAATATAGAAAACTGGAACAAACTGGAATAATGACTTCTTTAATTGACTATAAAACGTAGGTAGTAAAGTCAGTTTGTGCTTCCATCAAGGAAACATATTTTATTTTCTGTAGTTACACAGACCCACTTTCCATTTCCATTATAATAATAGATCTTCCTTTATGTCCCTCGTTCCATTACGACGAGTTCTCTTTTCTGAATTTAATAAACATATCTCCCTACATTCAGTTTTCTCTGGAACGGTGACCCAAAGAGGAATTTTTACTTGAATCATTTTGGATAGGCGGTGATTACAAGGAATAGCCGTTTTGCTCCGATAATAGCAATACTTCGATTATAGGACGTAGTGATACAAATCTATCGAACCATGGCCCGACAATTGGTAGCTGTTCACGTCCCGGTTACCCAGGAACGGTAATTCTCCCGTTCAGATCCATCGACCATGGTCTTTAATAGTCGTTCATAAATATTCAAATAGGTCAGATACAAAAAGGTATTACCCTCATTTTCGTACTTATTATTTTTCAGTGGCACCTCAAGCAGTAAACGTTTTAACAAAACTTGGCCAATAACCCTCTCTCTTTTTTTTTTTTTTAGATTTTCTTAGTCAACGCCCAGTAGGTAGTAGACACCGACTAAAACTGAGTTCGGAAAACATAATCAAAATTTTCGTAACGTTGATGACCTTGTAGTATAATTTCCAATTTCAAAAATGGTTGGGAATGTAAGTTGGCAAATGGGATAACCGGTTAAGAATGAACATTGCGAAACGAATTGGGTTCTTGAGTTAAGCAGGGAACACACATACCCGATGCAACGCTCTGCGACTCTACCCAAATCCAAGGTCCAATATTCCATAAGATTTTATTAGCACCGTGCAATTTGACAGATGCTACGCAACGCTACCCTACTATGCGATCTACACTATGCGATCCCCCACTATCCAGATATTCGTCGGGTAGCATCGAGTACAGTCGAAGACGAAAGAACCGGACACTTATATATTTATTAAAACTGCATGTTTTATTGTCGTTATATTAATTGCAACATAATTATTTTAATATTATCCGAGATCAAAATTAGCATTATTTTTTATTTATTTTTTAATTAATCTTAATGATTTGGAAGAAAATTGATCAAAACAACGGAATGCCTTTTTTTATATAATGAATTTACTAACAATTTATTACACGGTTTTGCTCATAAAATTACACCATTTTCGTCGAGTAGTCAGAACAGGACACTCATATTTTTTTAGTTTATTTCAATCTAAGAACGTGTAATTTTGTCATTATATTAATTACAACATTCCCATTTTAATGTAAACCAAATCAAAAGGGATCAAAAATTTATGAGTTTTTATAAAAATCATTTAATTATGATGCTTAGGAAGAAGATTGATCGAAATACCGGAATAACTTTATTCAAAACAATTAAGTCCAATAAATAATTTAATATGTGATTGTACTCATAAAGCACAACTAACCATTTATTACAAAGTTTTGCTCAAAATAATGCTTTAAGAACAAAAGAGGTGTTGCGATTGTCATAGTGATTATTGTGATCCACGCTGTGTACGTGGCGTGCGCTTGACGACAGATAGATGCGCGCACCCTACCAAAACGAGACGAAGCGTCGGTTAGCGTCGCATAGGGTAAGTGTGCTCCCCGCTTTAAGTGTGAATCAGACCAATTTCTAATCAGCCTAATCGCGCTGGTTCTATACAGATGGAAAGGTTCCGGCGACGTTAAAATTTGTGTAAAGAGAAAACAAAACAAAAACTTTTTCAAGCATACCATGGATTTTCGTGATGCTGATCCAAAGAATGCCTAATCTCAAAAGTGCCTTGGAGTAAGGGAAAAATAGACAAATTAACAATGTTGAATTAATTTGCTAACAACATATTTACGTTCACTGGAATAGTATGCCAGGAGGATTGTAAATCGCCTTAATAGGTAGTTTTTCATCCAAAAACTATGGCAGTAATATTATAAATATTAGATAAAAGATCTGTGATTCTATAGTAATCAAACCATTCGTGCAATAAAAAGAACTAAATATAGAAAGAGAACAGACAATAATTACAAAGCTCTTCAAAATTATAGGCATAAAATGTGGAATCTAATAATATTTGAAATATATTTTTTTTTATTTCTACAATTCTATTCTATCTTTTCTTAAATGATTATCGATTATGTTCATGGAAAGTGAATTAATTTTTATAGATATTTTATTTGACTTATTTAATTTTTTATGGGCTGATTACCTTTTTATTATCTAGTGTGCGTTCGTTAAGGAATTGATGATATACTGTTTTTGAAGGGAACGGAGCGGGGGAAAAAAATTCCTGTGGTGTCAATGGGAATCGAAGCCACCCCCGCTGGGATTTTATTGTTACATATTTTTACGACTCTCCCACAGTTATCAGAATCAATCAATATAAAAGCAGATATGTGACATTTATCCTCCAACGTTACTTAAACCGGAGGTTTTGGTATAGATGCTCTCACTAGCCACATGTCCTACGGGCGGAAAATGTAAACTACCCTTAGGCAAAGTTTATGTTGGGTCTGCGGTCTTTATTTACTGAGGACCAAGAAAGGGGCATAATATTATACTGAAGACTCCACCCATGTTAATAATGTTGTCATTCTAACGATGTCCTCCACACTTCCCTCAATCGCTGGAGACTTCTGAAAAAGTAACCATGCAATTATTTAATACTACTGTGCAGGTGATATGTTTATAATAACTGAAAGGTTTGGCGGTTTTGGAAGAAAAAATTATATATATATTTATGATTAGGTAAATTCAACAAAATGTTTCCTTAAAAGTACCCTCCACGTTCTATGGAGAAAAGCCTAGGACTTCGGTAATACTTCCGAGCATGCCACTCTCTAGGCCATATAAAGGTCGAGGTGTTGTGAAGGTGGTTGGCTGGCCAGAAAGTGAGAACGATCCAAAACGATCTAGGATTGTTAAAAGGGAAGCGGGGATGACTTCCGCTCCCGGTCTAAATATAAGAATCATAACTATGCTGGGCGTTTTACTGCCACGCCGTTTGATGCCCTCCTATTTGTCCGGGGTAAATATTTACGCCCGGGCGGGCCGCCGACCGACAACGCGAGAAAATAAAAACGGCCATTTTCACAGAAATGTGCGTTTAAAAATGTTTATCGCCAGTTTGGGCACTTGCCGACGGGGTTTTTTTTTTTTTGAAGATGTGGGCCGTAAATCCGCAGAACGCGGTGCCAGACGTCTTTACGGCTCACTTTTTGTGTCCCTGACTCCGTTAACTCAAGACCTGAACACGCAAATCCGAGGATGTCCTGGCCCGAAGGCAAGAAGGAACAACTCAATATTTTCAACTCTGAAACCCAAACGAAAATAACCATCATCAGACAAAATCTATACACCAAATGTCTTTCATCAAATTGACCTAAAATTACACAAATATTGTACGACCTAATTTAACTAAAGTAAAACATTGTTAAGTAGAAGGCTCATTGATAAGTAGACTATTTTCTTTCACACAACGGTCAATCGTGATCAATCTATTGAAAATTTAAAGAGAAAATAATTATAATAAAATCGTTCATAGTTGATTATGATTGTTACCGTTGTTTCTACAGATGTGGGCCGCAAGTAAGGTCGACTCCGCTCTGTGGGTTTATGACTCCTTTTGGGTGTGTCTACTACTCCGTTAACCTACAAACTCAAAACACGAAAAAGCTTCTGTCCTGTTATTGCAACAATGCCAACACCAAAGCTGGACATCGAATGGTGCCACGCATACGTCAAATTCTTATGATGGAATATGGAAAGGTATGAACAACCAACAACAACAGCAAAACCATTTTAAGTTCGTAACAACCTTACCATTTATAAAACTTGGGTTTGTTAAGTTAAATTAATGTTAAGGCCATTAAAAATCCGATGTTTACAAAGTAATACCTAAGTAAAACAAACGACTATAATAAACATTTAATGATACATATTTTGGATTTATATAAGCATAACGCACATGTATGTACATACAAGCAAACATGCACCTATCACTTTCAGACTTCGTCAAATCCAACAGCAATTCGTAATTAACATATTCACGATGCTTGTAATCTCAAGCCTGATGAAACCTCACTCTCAATATGACTTGGAATCCACATGAGACGCCAACATCAGACTCGTGTCTAGGCATCGTCCTATAATTTGATTTGAATGTATGTCGGAATCTCTTTGTAGTAGACTTGGAGGGCTGTTTTTTTTACGTACACTGCATACATATTTCTTCATTCAGCATTGCACTATATGTTTTACACCACCCTGCGACAAGCCTAAAGTGTTACTGGATGTCGGAGTTAACTTGCATAGGATTTAGAGGACAGATTGCGGAATCATTTCCAAGTAGTAGGGGGAGTTGATGGTATTACAGTGTATAGGTAGGTCGGCAGTATAAATTTTATAAGGGGTGGGACTAAGAATGCCCCTTGTGGAAGCCCTCTTGTATTCGTGCCGATATGTCTATCTTGTATCGTAACTTTATAGGATAGAAGATGTGTCTATTATAAACGAGAGTATAACGACAGATCAAAAATTAACAAAAGAAATGTACTGGTCAGATTTTATTAATGAGATTTTAAGAATAAAAATATGTGTAAAAACAGCTGTTAAATTCATGGCTGCTATGTTGATACGCAATTCACTCTAGCAACCCCGACCTTGTCATTTACACTCGAAACCTCCAACAACACCTCATACTACAAGAGTCGTGGTGTAAAAAGAAAGGGATAAAATTTAACACGGAAAAATCCACCCACATTACCTTCACTCTTCGTAAAAAGATCTCTCCCCCTGTTTTCTTAAACTACACTCCCCTCCCAACTGCGGACAAAATGCGGTACATCGGATTGTACATCGACAAACGCCTGACGTGGAATCCTCACATCAGATTGAAACGTCAGGAGGTTATGACAAGATTTAGAATTCTTGCACGACTTCTTGACAAACGCTCGAATTTACCTCTCAAAAATGAAGGACTGCTTTACAACACCATAATTAAACCGATTTGGACTTACGGACTGGAAGTGTGGGGTTCAGCCAAACATTCCAATATCCACCGCATTCAAACTGCCCAGTCTGTAATACTACGAAAAATAGTAGATGATCCATTTTATGTATCGAACCAAATTACACATACAGATTTACATATTCCGTTCGTACAAGATGAAATACGTTTACGTTACCGTAAATTGCACAAAAACCTCTCAACTAACGTATATCAACACATCAGAAACCTCGCATCCCGACGAATCCCCTCCCCTCAAACCCTCCTCGCCGACTGAAGAGACAATGGCCGCGAGATCTTCTAGGAAGTGATGGTGATAACAGTGAAGGTGATAATGACACACAAATGGATTGAACACACAATATTATTGTAACATTGGAGTAATAGCAACAATAGTAATAGCAATGGGTGTTTTCTCCACTCTTGGTTTTAATTTTGTTTTGTTTTAATTACCGTTCTCACTGTTACTTATTACGTACTTTAAAGTAGTTGTAATGTACTACAAATTAAAAAAAAATGTTGGTTACCTGTTACCTACGCCCTAACGGATAGCAATGTGACTACATTTTCAGCCTAACATTTAACATTGGCCATGGTCTGTTAGATCGAGCAATGTTAACTAACCGATGCTTACAAGTATACGTCATCATTTTTCTAAATCTGATAGGACTTAACGGACTTACCAGGGTTAACACAGAGATCGGGAATACCCCTAATATGTTGTTACCGGCAGGCATCTAGATTCGGTGTGTTTGCAGTCAAGGCTCAAACCTCGCTATTACCTACATTTATTCATATTCACCTTCATTTTAAATAAAATATTTCCTAATGTGTCCTAACCTAGGATTGGTCCTAAAGGGTACTCAATATTACGCCACCGACCCTCTCACGCCTCACATTCTCACAATTGCTCAAACACAATTGTCATATCGCATGACATCTCGCGCTCTCTATAAGGAGACAAAAATTGCAACTGTCAATCAGATGGAACACATCGACAACCTTCCTTTGCATGCTGGAAACATAGACGGGCCCAAAAGTAACAACGGTCTTTATATCAATCTCGCATGGCCTATTCTTAATCGGAATTATTCTACGAGCGATGTCCTCCGAGGGCTACCTATCAACTGAGCTCTTGATACGTGAATTTTATTAAATTAAATTAATCTCCGTTCCTTATTATTATTCTTATGATAAAAACTAAAACTCGAGTAGAAAAAGGCAAAAAAATTTATAATGTCAAATAATCTTAAAATATATGGTTAAAACATGAGAAACGTCTACAAAACGTGCTGCTTGTTGAATGGAGAAAGTAAATTCATATCTACAAATATTTGGCTGGAGAAAAGGCTGACAGATACCATCTCGCTTCATTAAGAAAAACACACAAATTATTTTAAGCGATGTGTTCTGAGAGAAAGCCGATTCTTTAAATATTTTAGGCCGTCAAAGTCAAAATATCTGACCTTTTTCACAGCTTTTACTATATAATGAGCTATCTTTTTAGTACGACTTGACGATTAGAGCTATTCGTTTTTGAAGTTTCCATGATTATGAAAGTTTCTCTTTGTAACATTCCAAAAACGAACCAAATTTCAGATGACTTTGAGCTCAATAGTTTTTATCAAATAAATACCTGATTTTTTGTTTTAAAAGTTACAACAATAAACATGGGTTTTTCCATCCGGTCTTCTGTCGCGAGGCGTTGAAGTCTCCTGAAGAGTTAACGGTGTCCAACCCCGTTCGATCGTAACCGGTGGTTTTACGGCAAAAACTGAATCCGACCGTGGAAAAGGACTTTGGGAAAAACTCTACCAGGAAATGCAAGATCGCCGGAGGGGAAAGAAAGCGAGAAGGAATCCGAGACGAACGGAATCATCACGTGTCGAAAGGCGGTGAAGCATGTCAATTAATTTCATCTGTCCATTTTATGTATGCATGCAAACCTAACGTGCAGTTAACGCCGCCGGGCTCATTTCGGATCAGGAAAATCTTCGGAAGATTTTATTTCATCGAAAACCACGTCCCCCACGGAAAGCGCTACCGTGACGAACCGGACGATTTTTTCTCCTGACTACCAGAAATTGCTCAGGAATCTTCAGTTCCCTGTTTCATAGGAATTATGATTGTGATGCAAGCCTTGACTCTTTACACTCTCATCTAGCTTTCACTTAAGATCTCGCGTAATACCTGGGATAAATGGTAACGCCCACTTTATAAATAATAAAACAATGTTGATATGAGTACCTGGGCTTCTGAAAGTCCTTATGGAACTAGCAACAAATTATCAGCTTATCTCCTAAATAGGACGAGACGGTGGGTGGTCCCTCACCTGCCCCGGGATTTATCCCAACCCATTTGGACGGGTGTAAATTCAGGTATTTCTGATCCTATAAAGTCAGGAAATGTCACGTCAAATGTACCAATAATGTTTAAAAAATTATTAATAAATAAAACTAAAATATTTAAACTATTAATTTTCCAAACAAAATCATTCAGGGAAATGAATAATTACCGAAATATTTAATACGTCTCAAATAGGAAAATATACCAAAATGATTATCACGTAGATTAAAAGCAAATAAAATCTTACTTAAACCGGTAAATTATTTAAGAGGTCGTTTAGAAACATTTCACGTCTCGTCCGTAGTCTCTTTTATACATGCCTAATGCGGTAGCATGTCGTTTTACAAATCTGAGATAACCGCCTGAATCACTACTTTCCCATGAGTTTCTCAGTCGTTTGTAGTCGAAAACCAGGATGTGCCCTGCAGTTTGTCCTTCCTCATTATGGACCGACATCTGTCTTCTTCAGCGTCGTACGTGTTTTTTCTTAAATGGTAATTTAGCAATCTTGAGCCAATTGAGGCGTTTTTTCTTCTAAAAGGAAATTTATCAAACCAGGAAACGTATAGTTAAAAATAAGCCGTTGTATCTTTCAACCTAACTAATCCAATAAGAAACAAATGCTCAATAAGCACTAGAAGATAAAAGGGATATTTGCGATCTCTGTGTTAATCCTGTTAACTCTGTTAGGTCCTGTTAGATCGAGAAAAATGATGACAGACTTGTAAGAATCGGCTACATTGCTCGATCTAACAGACCAATGTTAGGTCGAAAATGTAGTCACATTATTATCCGTCAGGGCGGAGGTAACCAACATGACAGCCATGAATTTACCAGCTGTTCTTGACTACACGTATTTTTATTCTTAAATACGCATTAATTAAATCAGACCAATACATTTCTTTTATTAAATCCTGACCTGTCCTTATTCTGCCATTCATGAAAGGTACAACCCCCATTCAATAAAGATGCTACAGCTTTATTTTTGGTTCTACCAGACGCGAACATGCTAATAAAAGAAGGGGCGTTCACGATATTACCGGACATTTCTGTACGATTAAGGCAACGTCGCGGGTTCTCGAGATGGGCATGTTTAGCTCAAGAAGCATAGTTACGGTGGGTCGAGAAATCGGTGTGAAAAATTTCGGGAACGGAACAGTCCATTGACAAAAGTAATGATGTGGATGGTAGGTGACGTAACGGAGCTTTAATCCTTGTCTGTGGACTTTTGAATGGGAGGATCGGATGAGTTTGAGTTGGATGTTTTGGTAGAACCTCATTCCTCTCGTAAAAAGTGGCCGCAGTAAAGTCTAGTATAAAATAATTTTCGGTTTGATTCCGGTAGTTAGCGTAATTGTCTAAATCTTCCGTTAAATTGTCTCTTAAGTCTTGTGAAGGGATTCCATATCATGTACAGGGAGTATATTTTTTCGTTCAATCTTGTCCTCCACTTTTTGCACCAGTCATCGGTAAGCTCAAGGTGTTCTTGGATGTTGGAAGGAGCTAGGATAGGACACGAAATTGCGATATCCTTGAAGGTGATGACGACGGTATTGGAGTATATAACCTGCAGTATGTTACCAAAAAGAGTGGACCAAACATGCTCTTTTGAACGACGGCGACGTGTGAGAGATTCCATATCAGTCTGCGATCAAGGTACAGTCCTAAGTATTTGACTTAAATGGAAGTCAGTATCTCTTTGTAGTTGATATAAAGCCTTTTATGAATGTGAACTTTGAGTACTTTAATCTACCTTCAGCCTTGCCACGTCTACTTTTTGCACTAGTTCTTCCACATGCTCTATGTTGGATGTTGAAAGACTTGTAGAGAATTCGAGCTAGAGGGCAAAATTGTGGTATCGCGTAGGTGGTGACGATTATATCGGAGTATGCAAGTAGGTCGGCAGTATAGGGTATGCTTCCTTGTGGGAGCGCCGGCTTGCATCGGTTGGATTTCCGAGAACTCCTTGCCGCCCGCCACTCTTAGTTAGTAGGGTTTCAGAATAAGGTTATTATATATAAGGGGAGAAAGTCTTAAGTTTATTAAGTATGCCCGAATGCCAGACCCAAAAGATTTGTTATGGTAGAAAAAGTTGTAATTTAAAATTTATTCTATTCAATGATGATATGGTTGCACATAGCATATAACCTTTACATATTATGCTTTAGTAATTGATTTGTTCTCGTTCAAGCCAGTTTTGCAAGAGATTTCATAATTGTACAGGAACAAACCCATTCTCAAACATCCACAAAGTCTCTTATTGCCAATTCTATTGAAAATATTCGAAATGGACTTGGTAACGTTATTTTGTAACGGACGTGTCATGGGAACCGCTGGAGAATTAATTAACGTCCAGTAAGATTAGCGTTGCTGTTTAGTTTAACGCATAATTAAACACGGCTCTAAACAAATCAGACAACGGAGGTTCGTGATTCGTCAAGGGTCAACAGGAACACGGTTGACCCCAAGTAAGGGTACAAACTTTCCTAGATATTTAACCCTGGATTTCGGCTGATTCCATAAATCACCGTCGGAGTAATTTTTAAATACAACTCGGAAGGCATCCACTGACCGACGGTTCATAAAAGGCAGGACACCGTGGTTAAAAACTTAAAACTATCAGAATCTGGAAAGTCAAATCGATCTGAGGATCCTACCTTCTCCGGTAACCCGTAGAACAAAAACAAAACAATAATACTTCAAAGTACTTAAGCATAACTGTGGTTATAAACGAAAGGTCTTAGGATCGAAAAGGATCTCTTTAGGACCTAAAATTAATCAATACATATGGCTATATATAACGTACCACGCGTGGTATATCCCCCCTATTTATATGAATGTAGATTTTACGACGAATTTATTTGCGTGAATGTAGAAGTATGCATGAGTATGGCTGTGACGATATATCGAGTACTCACAGGTCCTCCAAATTAGTATAGGCACGTACATATATTTGTAGTACGATGTGAGGGAAGGGTCATTGGCATTTCGTTATTACTATACTTCCGAGGTGTGTGTCCAGAACGAATGTATTTATTAGCGTGAGTGGTGATGTGTGAAATGGCGTGCCTGTCGAGGAATATCGAGTGCTCACAGGTCCACTAAATTAGTATAGGCATGTATATTTATTTGTAGAATGATGTGAGGGACGGGTCATTGGTATTTCGTTATTACTATACTTGCGAGGTGTGTGTCCAGAATGAATGTATTTATTAGCGCGAGTAGTGATGCGTGAAAGGACGTCGCTGTCGAGGAATATCGAGTCCACAGGGCCGTCAAACAATTATGATAGTTTGGTGAAGTTTGTAAATACTGTTCGCAACTATTTATTAGAGTGAAAGAAAGGAGGTCTCACGATCATCTTCCGACCTCCATAGGGTAGTAAATTAGTATGAATGCGAATTATGAAAATGTGTATAAATTTTAAGTTTGGAGGGTAACAACAAACAATATAACGAATCTCCTATTAGGTGAATCGGAAGGCAACATCCTCAGTTCAATGAGATTTCATAAAGATTAAACCCTTCTGCACCGGAAGTAATTTTCAATTTGTTTATATTATGTGATACATTCTTTTACGGTCTTATAAATAATATATTACCTAAATGTCATGTATTTTATAAAACTTATATAACGATCATTGCAAATTCATGAAAAAAAGGAATGCGGTTCAAATATGATCAATTCATTCAGAGTCTGACATGGTGCACAGAAAACCGTCATTAGCTCGACGTTTTGATGAAACTCATTTTCAAAAAATATAAAAGTGTGTTTTGTTTTATCGACAAAACGTAAATAATATACCGTATCCGGCGTTAGGTTTATCCGACCACCAGGGAAAACATGTACCATCTAGAAAAATTATTCAACTATCAGTGAGAATGCTGTTAAAATCTGCAGAATGTGGATATGTAAGTGGTTTAAATTCGTATTCGATAATCCTAATAATCCAAGCTTGAACAGAGGCGTGGCAACCTCATCCGGAGATAGGACGATTATCAGCGTCCTTGGCGTTTCGCTCGGTAGCCGGGTCGCGATCGAAGGATTTCCTCGGGGTGCGAATCTCAATTTCGACCAGGTGATTACTGCAATCTTTCCTTCTCAGAAATCACCTTTTCTCTTTTGTTCTCACGAAAATGCTGAGTTCCTACGAACGGTATAAAGAACAATGGGAACCACATTGAAAAACCAATAAGAGCGGGAATAGCGAACAATGTACCAACTACCACTGTTTACATCTTCAATTATCCACTACTAACAGACCAAAAAATCAATTAATAAATTAATTAACGTCTTAAAAAGCGTTTCCTTATCCAATTTCAAGTAAGTGGGTTTTCTGAAATAGTGTAAACCAGGACCAACAATGAATCCGAATATTGATTATTCGACTATATGTCGCGAAAGCTAGGCGAATTGTTTGCACAAGTTTGTAACTCCATTAAAAACCATAAACATGATCCTCTTCAACAACGAATCCTAAAGTTATGAACGATTAAGTCGTCAGAAACTCGTCGTAAAGACGACGCCCATGATGGACCGTGCTGAGACTTAAGATGTGAACCGAAGTACAATGGCCGGTCCAGTGATGAATCACCAAAAACCCAAGCCACCCACCCATAAAAGAACATGGTTTGATTCAAATTTATTTCGTTATGATCACTTCTAGGGAAGAATCTGAAGAAAACATTGAAGTTTATAAGTTGAAAAACTATAATACAAAGGAAAAAGAAATGTCAATAATGTTTGAATTTCCAGTATGAAATGGTCATGTTCGCACAAAAAATTTCAATGTGTGGTGTTTCGTGACCGTTAGTTAATTTTTATTTGGTGATCGTGCGACGCGGTCTGGTGTGATGTAGGTTTTATAAAAACATTTTTTCTATCGTGCCAACGTTTCGATCTTTATTGCGATCAGCTTTAGAGATCAAAGCGTTTTTTTCTCTCTGTAGATGAGTCATTGTTGCGTATCGTGTCGAGAGTCCTAGTGAGATATTGATATTAATACATTTTTAATATCTTACAGGCACACTAGAATCACTCAAACTTTTTCTTTATCGTTACTTTGAGCACTGAAGATGATCTGAATAAAAATCAAAACGTGCCACGGTAAAGAAAATGTTTTTCTAAAACCTACGTCACACCAGAACGCATCTCACGATCTACAAATAATAAAAAATTTAAAGTTTTATCCCGCTTTATATTATATATATGTCCAGCTTTTTACTTTTATTTCAACCATTTCCAAGTATTTTAAACTTTTTCTATTTTGAATTTCGTCTTTTCCCATTTTAAGTTAAAATTTTTATAATTAATATCATTTTTTCCAGTTTAATTTCTACTGTTTCATTATGATTTAATTTGTAAGTAAAAAACAAAGCAGAAAAGGCAAATATAGATTAACAAAATATTTTTCATACCGACCCGCATCGTGAGGGTTGGTAGGAACAGCCGAAAAAATTGAAAATTAAAATTCAATACAATATGAAAAAATACAATGAAATATACGCAATAAATCGAGCTTATAATTACGTTCTAGAGGACATAAATCAATCTAGATCCATACGATTTGAGAATTTAGCTTGATCACAGTGCTAGTACTTGAAAGTCCCCTGTTCTGATTGTTGAAGGAAACGGGGTAGTTCTATCGTATATAATACGTTGAGTGAGTGTATTTATTAGCGGGAATGTGAGTAAGAGTCGATGGCCGGAATATCGTGTACTCATCGACAATTAAGTTAGTTCTAGAATATGTGTAAAGGGTGATGGAACAATATCGAGTATTCCACCACCATAATTGGATGAATGGTACGTCAATGATTTTGTAACTGATATAAAGAGAGCACCCCCTACCGCCGGAGCACAAACCTTCGCTGGACGGATGAGACCCCGGACTACCAAAACCCGGGGTGAGTGATTCTCCAGCTGATAATAAACTATAAATTAACAACTAACAGTGGACTAAGAGAATAGGAATAGGTTCGACTGGGAATGATTTGCATGCATGTTAATAATGTCCACTTCACAGATTCTGCCTACTCTCTTAATTTAGAAGTTACTCAAACGCGTTTTGGCGTACATAATCTTCAGTGGGGTGTTTTGATTTGAATGTTACATTTGAATGTTAATGTTGAATGTTTTAATGTTAGAGAAACCGATCAGTAAAGAATAATGTGCGGAATTGACCCTATATAAACTCAAATCCAAGAATCTAGGCTAATAAACTTCAACCTAAATTAAACCTCAAGAAAATAATCATTAAAAACGTCGGAAATTTCGTTGGGGGCAATGGCACATTTTCACGATCGGGGAAAAATTCGGTCAACGCTAGCAGACGGAAAGAATCCAGAGCCAGGATTGTTATGCAATTATTATCGACCTATTCTAAAAAGACCAAATAAACAATAATTATAAAGATAAAATAATGAGTAAATATTTTGTGATTAGGCATAATAATTGGCTTACTCACGTTCAATCACTATACAGATCCTGTCTACGCTCTCAGTTTAGAAATCAATCAAACAGGTTTTGGCGTATACCATCTTAAGTGAGGTGTTTTGCCATTTCATTTGTCGCCGAGAATCGAATCCTGATTACCTATTTGAAAAATGACAAGGGAAAATTAAGAGGTGAGGTGATAACATGGGGAGGTCCGAGTGGATAGAAGTCACGACGGCGCAGGTGGTTAGAGCAGAGGCGTCTTGAGCCGAAGGTCTTGGGTTCGAATCCCGCTTATGACACTTAACTTTTTCATGTCTACCAATGCCTTATATAAAGATTAATTAATTGAAAGAAACTATTTGGTCAATCAGACCACGAAATATAATGGATTTGTTTATATATCTTACAACACCAAACTAACTTCAAATTTTTTCAAATTTATGACAGTTCTTTCATTGAAACTCACATCAGCTTATACCGTTGTACAGAATTAATTAGTGAAAAACCGTCTGTCAAGGACGAAATAAAAATGACATTTCTTTAAATCTGCATCATTGAACATGTTAATTCCGTTCGAAGGGTTTTTTTCCTTTTTGAAAATGTTTAATGATCAAATGGACGTAATTATGCAGTCCATAGCTCCATGAAGCAGAAACGGCGACCACAGGTACAAAAAAAAAGTGCGAGGACAACCAAACGCTGTGACATGACCATCAATAGCAAATCTATAAACCGGTCAAAATTAAATTTACATTCGTAAACCTTCAAATCAATTTTTCGACTGTTTCTGAACTATAACAATGTACAAATATGACAATCACTTCTAACCTTCGAGAGATTTACGATTTGAAATAAATCTGGCCTTTCCTCGTTGAAGTAATTTTGGGATATGATGCAAAACCTTCATGACTCAAATTTTATCTTGTCATTTGATTAGAATGGGCGATTATCTCAGCCGGCAGACTGGACAATACCGGAAACATCGGCCAAAATTGCATAAATCACGATTTTATAAAAATATGTACGTAATGCTATTTGAAAGCAATATTTTAAGCTATTAGGGTATGATGGTAAAAATTTAGATAAAATCGATTCGATTTAGCTCTATTACAAAGCGTGTCGATGTAATGCTGTTTATCTTCTTTTATTATGACAATTTATTTTTTGAGGAAGTCCATTTTACTGCTATAAAAAAACCCTGGGCATGTTTATATATTAGAGGCGATGATCTCATGCTGAGAGAGTACATTTCTCCAAGGATCCGACTGTACACCTTACACCTGCAGGTATAAGGACAGGGCTTGTTAGCCGCTTTTGCCCACGGGCTTTTCAGCGGTTCAAGACAACATATAAACGAATTTTTTTTTTCTTTAAAACTACTCTAAGGAAATAAAATAAATTTTAAAAATATACCTTTAAAGCCGAATGTAGGCTCTTCCAGAGGTCTTCGCTTTATAAAAAATATATCACTTTTAAGGCACTGAATTTATTGTCAAGGACACTATTAAGGCACTGTGTTTCTTTTGGTATGGTGTAAATAAAAGATATAAAAAAATCACAGAAAGGCACTGAAGAAGGGACTGCACCGGAGGACGTCTTGCAGACGACTGGCGATGTGGGGGCCGCGGACGCTTGGGCAGTGGAGCGCCAGGAGCGCCATCGACGGCCGTGGTGGGGACCGCTTTCAGCAGCTTTTTTTTCCTTGCATCGCGATATCCCCAACTGAGATTTCGCTATGAACGGTTTATTTTAATAGCTTTTGATTATTTTAAAACAAAAAAAAGTGGCAACAGTTCAGATACAAAGATTCTACCGGTTGGATTGTTTTTTCTTTTGCTGTCTTAGCAACACAGCATGAAATCGTTTGAAAAATAGCTCACATAGTTCGATTATTATATATAAAGGCTACAGTGACAAAAAAAATCTCTTTATGATAAGATAGCGAAGCATATATCAAAGAAAGTGTAAAAAAACTCAAACAACAAATAGTCAGCCGATACATCCAAAATTTTGGGATACTCAGCCTCTTTTGTACCAGGACACAAAGGAATTTTGGGTAATGAAAAGTCAGATTGGTCGAGGAGGAGATGAAAGACCACAATGAGAATTTACAAGCTTACATCCAAGAAAAAACAACATAGGAAAACTATGAAGCGAGGAACGCACCGATGCAACGCAATGCATCCTAATTCCTCTATCCCAAATCCAAAGTCCAATTTTCCATATTATTGTACTGGAGTACCCGTGCACATCTGCCCTATGCTATGCTACGCTACGCTACCCTACTCTACGCTATGCGATCCCTACTGTCCGGATTTTCGTTGGGTAACAGGGGTACAGCCGAAGACAAAAGAAGCGGACCCTCTTATTTTATTCAAATTACATGGATTATTGTCGTTATATTGCAACATACTTACTTTAATATAATCCGAATTAACTGAGATCAAAAACTCGTAACTTTTTAAAATTAATTTTAATGTTTTGGAAGAAAATTGAAAACAACGGAATACCACTTTTTGATATCATGAATTTAACTAACAATTTATTACACAGTTTTGCACATAAAATTTAACTATTTCGTGGTTTTTCGCATAAAATTACACCATTTTCTTCGAGAAGTGTCAGACCAGGACACTCATTTTTTTGTAGTTTATTTCAATCTAAGTGCATGTAATTTTGTCGTTATATTAATTACAACATTCCTATTTTAATGCAAATCAAATTAAACTAGATCAAAAATTTATGAGTTTATATAAAAATTATTACCGCCCCGAGAAATATCAAGAACTCTAGGGTGAGTGTATGACGTCTATAGTGTAAAAGTAATTTATTAGCGTGAAAGGAAAGGGTTGCGTACACCCCGAAGAATATCGAGTACTCTAAGTGATTGATCGTGACCAGACATCTATATAAATGTATTGTATGCTTTGTTTGTATTCTGCATTTGACAACCTGAGGTACAAACGAGAGGCTAGCATTCTAGGATATCGACGTAGTATATATTTGAAATCAAAGAGTCAGTAATCCGATCGCGATGACCAAATTGCTGCAGTTTAAAACAAAATACTCGGGAAAGAAGAGAAAAAAAAGAAGGCAAATACGCGGAGGCCCGGCGACGAGCTATACTGTTTGTCGGCCTATGAACTTCCCATTTTATTGTTACTATAAAAATTATTTAAATATAATGCGTATTAAAAACTTTATCAAAACACGGGAATAACTAAGCATAGAATTAAGAATAATTTATTACATGGTTATTCTCATAAAATTTAACTAACAATTTATTACAAGGTTCTGCTCAAAATAGTGCATTACGAACAAAACACGCGTTGCGAATGTCATAGTGATTATTGTGATACACGCTGTGTGACTGTACGTCGCATAGATGAGCACCCCCTACCAAAACGAGGCAAAGGAGTCGGGCTAGAGTCGCATAGCGTTGCATAGGATTAACGTGTTCCCCGCGCTTAAATCCTAAAGACAATGACCTTATGCTAAAACAACCCTCAGCAAGAATGGCAAACTCAATGCAACAGATAGGACTTAATTCGGAGAAGTGAAAACGACATACCAGACAATGGCATATATGCAATAACGACCTCAATTAAACGTCATGCAATGGGGAAGAGGAAACAGATGTCATCATCGAATGCGACTCAATCGCTCCATGAAGACCTGAATACAGAGGCCCAGAGAAAGGAATCGTAGCAACTACAGTCGATGGCCTAGTACTGCTTAGATCAAGTGGATTGCAACGAATTAAGGAAATAGAAAAATACAGTAAACCTGGCGGCTGCAGTGCTTGAGGAAAATGGAACCTCCACATCTTAGATTTCCGTCATCAACAGCAATAATTCCTGGTTGTCAAACCTAAGTCTATTTAAGTAAAATGATTGCCTAGTTTTATGATTCTAAATGATAATTATTTAATAATTCGTTCTTCAGTGAATAACATGGAACGTAGGTGAAATATCGCATGGCTGATGTAAAACGAGAAGAGAAAGATGTCCGAGAAAAAATGGAATACAAAAATATCAAAATATTGCGTGATGAGATCCAAATTCTTTGAGTCTAAAAGTTTTCGTTTTAACAGATTCAACAGGGTGAGAATATTTATGGTAGAAGGGATTCCAGACGATAGGAACAAAGCAGACACATAAGTAATGACTTGCAGAGAGTTGACAGGGTAGGATTGGTCAAACCACGGGTATTCTGGGTAATGAATCGAAAGGTTTTTAAAGATATCTTTTCACCGAACATAACCTAAGTTCAGTTATGAGACTGTAAAGAGATTTTGAAAAAATATGGAAAAGTTTAAATTTTCAAGATCATAAACGTATGTTACGTTTTGGGGTGGCCGACCTTAGATTGATTAAGGTGATTAACAATGAGGCTCTATGGAGAGGAAAATAGTTTCGATTGTCCAAGATCATAAGCAAACGAGACACAATGGAGAGGTAAAGATTGTATACTTCCTAAGATCATAAATAAATATATGAGACTTTTATGCACAAGTTAGGACTTCTTTATATTGTCTAAGATTTAAAACATGAGACTTTAGTGATAAATTTTTAAGTCAGCGGCGAATACGAGGGAAGAATATTAAATGAGGTGGTTTGATATTAATTAAAAAGAAGTGGTCAAAAATAAGATCCTTGCGGAACTCCCGAATTTCTGTCAATTTACATGATTTCACTTGAATTATTTGCGATATGCCAGTAAGATTACTGTTCAATCATTTTAGTAGTTTGCTATGAGCATTTTATAGCTTTCAAGTTTATTCAAAAAGAGAGTGTGGTTGACTGTATCAAAGACCTTGGAGAAGGGTGCGCTGATGCAGTCATCTGAAGCCTTTTACCGAAAGGCTGTAGTGTGAAATAGGAGAGTGTTGTTAACAGATTTGAAAAAATTGAACGACAGTCGAAGAAAATATGTGAACTTTCTTCCTGATGAAGACGGATTGATGCCTCCAGCTGCCTCCTTTTCTGATCATTCTAGTTTCAGCCACGGTATGTGGGATACCAGACGCGTTTCATTTTCTCGACATTTTATGGTATGATGAACCTGCAGTTCGGATACAATGTTCTAATTCAACCATTAAATTAACAATTTATTTGAGCTTGAAAATTTCGATTGATAAAAAAAAATATCATCGGAAAAAAGTAAATGTTTTCGTTTGATCATTACTCGAAATGATTGAAGGTAAATTAGTTTTCAGTCATCCCATTTATGATTTCGAAACGAATGACTTAACACATACTTTGTGTAAGTATGATCCAAAGATCACCCCGCTTGGTTCATTAACTCGGTTGTATCGGAGGAAAAATTCAAGGTTCAATTATACGGATTTAAGAATTAAAGCCCATCAACAGGCTGTAAATCCTTCAATTTTAATCAAAAAAAGATTAAACAATCCACTCACTTCCACCTTTATCATTTCTAAAGTCAAGGTACGTCTAAATAATGTAATATACCTGTTAAACGCCAATTCTTAATATTACTTCCTACCTTGTGCAATTTAACATTAATCTTGATGATACTGACATCATAGCCATGATTTAACGTAACCGTTATCTTACTAAAACATCTAAATTGCTCAGGTCCCACCATCCTTGAAGTTAAGCATGAGTGGAGAAGTTCATATTACGCAATGTAGGTGCATAAAAATAAAGAAATCATTATATCGGTCATAATATCATAAACAGGCAACAAATCAATAATTCCGCGATATTACAAGAGACCTGTTGAGGTGAATCTGTTATAATTCATTAAACTTTATTCTGAATTTCATTAATTAATTACACCTGGCTACATGTTGGCTAATTACACCTTGTTAATGAGTGGACATGTTTCTATAGTTAAAATCTTCAGTATTATCAATTCCGTCCTAAAGTATGAGGTTAACCTGACTCACACATACTATAAATGAATTTTTGGCTCGAACA
Source organism: Cimex hemipterus (assembly GCA_039619505.1). Lineage (NCBI taxonomy): Eukaryota > Metazoa > Arthropoda > Insecta > Hemiptera > Cimicidae > Cimex > Cimex hemipterus. The sequence continues at coordinate 17,640,115 of CM077109.1, read as the reverse complement.
TTTCTATACTGCTGAAGACTGTGAGGGTTAGACATCGAGTGGATTCTGCAAGGCTACTCCAGGAAGCAAGTATTTCATCATGATGTCACACGTCAGAGGACATGTATTGAAATGGAATCGCTCATATCTCCCAGGAAGACGGCGTATAGTGGGTGTTGAAAGTGGCAATGGATCGGCTCCCGTAAAGAATAAAATTGCGGGAGTGGCTCAAGGGAGCACACCGGGATCACTATTATTTCTACAATCTAACCTGCTTCATAACTAAATACGCTAATGACTGAAAACTTGTCGTTCTTGTACACTATACTCTGCAATTGCAACTAAAGTCAATTATTCGTGCTCCTTCAGAAAAGGAATTGATTGCACTGACCTAAGGAGATGGGAAAGTGCAGTAAGCCAAAAGGCTGCAGGTGACGATTAAAAACTCCAACTCATTACTATCTATGACTTTCGGTGTGGTTTTCTTATACAGTTTCTTTAAGAAGTTCATCCTTGATTGACATAGAAAGCAATTCGCATAGTTTTAATAGGTTGTATATTCTGAAATAAAATTGTCATGCTTAATACGAATAGTACTTCTATTTGAATTTCCTTTACTAGCAAGAGCAAGGTAGTAGTAATAGATGTTTTTTAGTAATGGAAAATTGGAACGATAATGAACATTCTACAAGCATATGGCGCTACAAACACAATGGTCCAACAAAAAACAAAGGACAAATGAAAATTATGAATACAATTATTCTTTTTATGTAAGGTATTTTGTTTGAGATAAAAAATAAGTTAGTGTCACGAGCGGGATTCGAACGCACGACCTGTGGCTGAATACGCGAGGATCGAAATCACGATAGCTCAAGTGGTAGAGCAACAGCGGATTTAGCCCGAAAGTCCTGGGTTCGAATCCCGCTAGTGACAACGACTTTTTATCGCAACCAAAAAAATCTTACAAAAAAAGAATAATTCATTAACATTCATTCATTCATTCAATAATTCATTCAAATAAGTAACTTCGTCAATTGACCACTAGAACATAAATAAATTATGAATACAAATGAATTATAAATGTCCATTTTCATACCCGTCCTGTCGCATGTAAAACTATGCAAAATTATCATTGTTCGTGGAAGTTTATTGTGTTAGGACATTCTGTACCTTTCTGTAAACAAAAAAAACCTGTTACTTAATTGATTCTTTCCACCCACTGGTTAACATCTGGCTGTTTAACCTGACATCGACACCGTTTCCACCGGGAATTTATTATCCTTTTTGTTTAGGACTAGTTTTTCAACCCTTTTTCGTTATGACTCACTGAGAAAGCAATCACGTTCCCCGTCCCGTGAAATTGATTCGGCCCTAAACTGGTCGCCTACACGAAATCATTTGGGCTTAAGATTTATTGAGATGTTGTATGTCCTTTGATAGTTGTTACTCGAGTGTGTTCGAGTCTGGGAATGATACTGCTTGCAATGACACGCAAACCAATTATTGCATTGGTGCAACATGCTTTATCGATTGTACACGCTTCTTCAATTGATATTTTGCTTACTCCATGCACTCGAGGTTAAACGACGCCTCACATACACCCAAAAACGAAAATTAGCAAAGACCAATATGTAATTCAAATAAGTAACTTGGTCAATTGACCACTAGAACATAAATAAATTATGAATACAAATGAAATACAAATTAAACAACTTAATGGAGCATTATCTTTCAGGTTATAATTAACTACAAATAGTTTTACAAAATTAGCTTTTTTTTAACCTGGCAATTATTTCAAAGTGCATACATAAATTTTACGGTCCTTTTATGGTTGGTGGCCGCCGATTTTTTTGAAGGAAAAACGGTATTAAAAAAGAAAAAAATATAAACCCTTTCATTACCGTCGAGATAATTATTTTCGCTGTTTTATATTTATTTTCAAAGGAAATCTTAAACACAAGACTCCAGTTATTTTTAATTAATAAAACTGGAACGGTTCGTGTTTCGCAAGGGAATTTCCTTTCACCCGGCTCCGCCGGCATCAGGAGGCACAAATAAATTCAATCCCGGTAATGACAATGGCCGGTTTGCTTCGTTTCCGGAGAGGCTGACCTTTTCGGCCACGGGGAAAAATAGGAGAGCTAGGAGAGAGAAGAAAAAAATCCTAGTACGACTTTCTAGGCGTGCACGAAAGATGCCGAAAATTGGGATGCTGTGGATTAGGCCAGGTCACATGGAAAACAATTCTGGAAAACAAGGAAGGAAGAGCGTGAGTCGAAAGTCCCGTAAATTAAAATCCGTTTTATTTTTACACGAACACTTTGTTTCTGGGGCGGATTAGAAAACCAGTTCTTCCTCTAGCATTAAGTGCTAATGAGTAATGCTATATGAAGAAGAAAACAGGTTTAAACGTGTTAATAAGACAAATTTTGAAGATTTGTCCCTATACCGTTTTTCCCTAGGGCTTTTTAACTTCTGAATCCTTAATTTTTCTACTTAGTGACAACTACTGATTTAATGTTAAAAGTACATGTGTGGTGTTTAGTGACCGTACTTAATGATTATTTGGAGGTCGTGCGAAGCGGTCTGGTGTGACGTTAGAAAAACATTTTCTTTGTCGTGCTAACGATTCGATCTTTGCTCAGATCAACTTCAGGGCCTGGGATTTATAAACAAACAAATACATGTAGGATGTGAAAAAATGAATTTATACAATGCTAAAAAATTTTGGGCAAAAAATGAATTTATACAATGCTTGAAAATTCGTTTTTTTAAATACATTTTCTCGCATTGTAAAACTTCATTTTTTTAAACTAAGATTTTCTAGAATTGTATAAATTAAATGTTACATAATAGTTCTAAATAAATGTTAGAAAAAATAATGAATTGATTGAATCTAAAAATTTCTAGCATTGTATAAATGCATTTTTTATCTAAAATTTTCTAGTATTGTATAAATTCATTTTTTATCTAAAAGTTCCTAGCATTGTATAAATTAAATTTTAGATAATAGTTCTCAATAAATGTTAGAGAAAATAATGAATTTATACACTGTATAAATTCATTTTTTACCTAAATTTTTCTAGTTTTGTATAAATTCATTTTTATCTAAAATTTTCCAGCATTGTATAAATCCATTTTTTACCTAAAATTTTCTAGTATTGTATAAATTCATTGATTATCTAAAATTTCCTAGCATAGTATAAATTAAATTTTAGATAATAGTTCTCAATAAATGTTAGAGAAAATAATGAATTTATACACTGTATAAATTCATTTTTTAGCTAAAATTTTCTAGTATTGTTTAAATTCATTTTGTTTTCTAAAATTTCCTAGCATAGTATAAATTAAATGTTAGATAATAGTCCTCAATAAATGTTAGAGAAAATAATGAATTTATACACTGTATAAATTCATTGTTTACCTAAAATTTTCTAGTATTGTATAAATTCATTTTTATCTAAAATTTTCCAGCATTGTATAAATTCATTTTTTACCTAAAATTTTCTAGTATTGTATAAATTCATTGATTATCTAAAATTTCCCAGCATAGTATAAATTAAATGTTAGATAATAGTTCTCAATAAATGTTAGAGAAAATAATGAATTTATACACTGTATAAATTCATTTTTTACCTAACATTTTCTAGTATTGTATAAATTCATTTTTATCTAAATTTTTCTAGCATTGTATAAATTCATTTATTTCACATCCTACGCGCATTTGTAATGTTTAAACAATGTTTATAAATCCCAGGCCCTTAAGATGATGAATGAAGATGAATGAATTGAAGATCGAAACGTGGGAAGATAAAGAAAATGTTTTTCTAAAACCTACGTCACACCAGACCGTTAACGACCTCCAAATAATCATTAAGTATATGTACGCATATACAAATGGGCAAATTCAAAACGTATAAATATTTTTTTACTACACTAACCACCGTTTCACAGTTATCTTTTGATCTACCTTATCCTACTACACCAGAACTTTCTAAACATTTCAATCCGTTAAAAAATACAAGCCTTAATTAACGAGGTACTTCAGACCTTGTCTCTTATACATTCCATTTAGAACTAGCATTCGAATTGGAATTGGTGCCATGACAATGTTTTGCGATCACGTATTGAATGTAAATAAAATCATTAAATTTAAAAAAAAAACCTCGTCAGGCTCTTCGTGTTTATTAAATTAAATATATTTAAGACTCATAACTAAATTAAACTAAAAATACGGAAGTAAACACATGGAATTTTGCGCCATAATTCAAAAAATATTTCCTTACATGCAAATCAGTCTAGTTAGCTTTAAATTAATTATGTAACTTCCGACTATTCCTCATTTTTCACATGCCATCATTTCCCGTTTTTGTTCATGTTAATATGTTATGTTCTACCATCATTTTATTGCATGTTACCTTAATGAAGGACAGATAACTTTATATCTTTCGTGTCACTTTTATCCACACTTATAAATAATTAAGTGGAGTTATCAATGCACCGCATAGAAACAGTAATTCTACTCACTAATTGTTTAAAAATAATATTTCACTTTCTTTAATTTTTAAGAAAGGATTTTATTAGTGGATTAAAATTCCTGTGTATTTCTTCTCGTTTAATTAATTTAATAGTTTGGTTAAAATTATTCTGAGGACAGATAAAAAGGTTATTGTGATATGTTTCAGGACAATTATTTGAATAAATATATAAATTAAAAAATATATTGTAAATTAATTCAAATTAAATAATCTAACATTTATGTCAATTGACTTCATTGCTTCATCTTGTGACAATCTTCAGTTGATATATGTCTGTTATAAAAGGGGTATTCACGATCTGTGTTAATTCAGTTAGGTCCTGTTAGATCGAGAAAAAGGATGACGTAGAATTGTATCCCGATCTAACAGGCCTGGGCCAATGCTAGATGTTAGGTCGAAAATGTAGTCACATTGCTATCCGTTAGGGCGTAGGTAACCAACATGGCAGCCATGAATTTAACAGCTGTTTTTGTTTACGCGTGTTCTTATGGACCATAGGTATTTACACGTATTTTTATTCTTAAATGCGCATTAATTCATAATAGATACATCCCTTATCCTAACTTCTGGCATCTTACAATTATTTAATTCAAAAGAAAACCCAAATAAGCGGTTCTACCAATCGCCACACACAGCATTGCGGAAAAATTAACGCTAATTAAAGAATTTCAAGGCATGTGAAGTCGGAAATATTCGTCCTGAAATTTCCGTTTGCACGGGGAACCATTTCAGAACACCTCTCCAGGGCCTCCGTTTCATCAGAGAACCGGTCCGACGGAATTTTCAGTTCTAAAAACTCTTATCACAAAATTGGCCGGTGAATCGGCCGGCCGATCGGTTTTTCCTGTTTATCCAACTTCTATTTATAAAATCCGGAAGATAAGTGCTTCGGGGCGAGTACTTTCTCGGTTCTGACTGTTTACCTCTCCTCCCTCTCACTAACGCGGAATCTGTTGAATCAGCGAGCAGTTAACGAAAACCTTTTAAAAGAATCGGGACGAAATTTATTACCATACGAAATACAAGAAACAAATCACAGTCGTGTGAAATTATTTTCTGAAATGTCCAAATTTTTAATAATTTATAACCCGAAACAAACCGAATTCCTTTTTTGTTATAGTGATAGATACTTCTACTTAACTGCCAACTGATAGACAAGTAAAGATAATTTATGGCATAATAAGCTTCGAATGGAGAGAAGAATTAGAAGGCTTCAGTTGAACATGAATTATAAAACCTTGCATAATTAACAACAAATTTTTGATTTTCGATCAATGTATCACCTGGCACTGGTAATGATCACGAACGATTCCCTCCTCATTAATTCCCTGAATGTCTTGTACCATATGCTTGATTGAAAAGTAGTCTATGACATGAAATATACCATCTGTTGCTCCATTCTCTATTGATAATTTTGTTTTACGATGCTTTAACTGTAATATTGTATCTGTTAATTATGGACTCTTTTGTTACGGAGAACAATTATCCCTTGTATCATAAAACGTTATAAACGAGTAGTTCGTCGATTAAAAAGCCATAACGTCGAAGAACGTTTTTATAGCATACCCTTTGCAAGGGAGCCCGAATTTATGGAGCTTTGGATGACCGAGTTAGCGGGTCGAGAATTTGGTCCAAACTCCTTTTTGGTGGTTCTACACTCCAAAATGTCGGATTCGCACGCGCCACTTCTTGTAATAAGTAATTTCGCAAATTTCAATATGTTTTTTATACAGACTGCAATAAAAATCTAGTGACACCTATTAGATTTCATTCCAAACCAAAAAAGATTTAAAAACCAATTTTTTTTTTTTCAAATAAACTACGACATTTTTTCCGTTTCATTAGCAAAATGTAGTAAAAGCTGTCAGATTTCATCGCTAAACAAAACATCTAAAATCCAAATACTTTTCAAATAAACAGCGGCATTTTTTCGTTAAACAAATATGAAATTTCATTATTAAAAATATAATGAAAGCTATCAGATTTCATCCCAAACCAAAGAAATCTAAAATCCAACATTTTTCAAGTAAACTGCATTTTTTTCGCGAAACTAAATGAAATTTCGTTAATAAAAATATAAATTCAATAATTTCATGGTCCGCTTGACTAATTAGTATATTACAATTAATTAAGGTTTTTAGTTGGGATTAAAAGTCAATGGCACGAGCGGGATTCGAACCCATGATCTACCATTTCAGCACCTGTAGAGACTTTTTTCAAGAAATGTTTGTTTGAATTTAAATTGTTGTTGCCTATTAAATTGTTCCTATTTTTAAGAAGACTTTATCAGAATATCTGAATGAAAAGGGCTATAATACAAAAACAGCTAATAAAAATTTTAACGGCAAATAATATTTAAAAGAAGAGTAATGCAGATTTTACGTTAAACTATACGCATGTACGTTAAAATGGATGTAATATTTCTCTTTAAAAAAAAACACACACACAAATCAGAAAAGTTATTTTTCAAAAATTAACCTCCGTTATTTTAAATGAAATTAATATTTTGATTTTAATGTTTCGTACAGTTATAAAACTCACGTGACAATTTTTTTAAAACCAACACTTAAAATCGATCCAGTTGCTTTTAAGAAAAACTATGTTAGAACGTGCACTACGAAGGTCAGTCAGGCAAAAATGTTGTCGAAATTATCAGTCAAAAAAATGATTTACACCGATTTTCGCGAAAGACGGTATCTGAGTTTCATAACGGTGGAATCACAACAATGATATCGTATTGAAGTTTTGACCATTTTCTGTCCTACTTTTCTTTCAGAATGTTTGTTCGAATATGAAAAAGAGAAGTATTTTTTTTATTTATATTTTTAAAGCCTACCAAATCAGAATTCTCTACGTTGTGTAAATAAAAATTTTAAAAAAGGAAAATTTCAATTTTCAGATTTTTGTGCAAAAATAGGGCCTTCAGGAGAAGCGTTTACGTGTCCAATATGTTAAACTGTAGAACCCCTCCCCCCACCAAAAAAAGTTTGGTAGCATAGCCGTGACCCACCAATCTGATCGTCCTCTTGTTAGTGGGCAAATCACACCCTCGGATCTCCGCCTTCAATTCATGAGGTTGCACAAGGCGACCTTTTAGAAGTTTTGAATCGAAAATCAGCGATACAATGAGAAAAGTATCAGTTGAAGCAATATTGAGAAACGGCCTTGATGCTATGACCCGGTGAAAAGGATGTATCACTTCGGATGGCATTTCGTGCCTTCGACGTCGAAAAACTGTGCCAGCCGTTGTGCAATATGTTAATGCCATGCGTGAACTCTTCGGTCGACATGCTATCCCGAAAACCCACACGGCTATCACGTTGAATTGTAGAAGGAAATGGGCAAAACGGTAGCGAAACGGCTTTCTTCTTTCGTACCCGCGCAACGTCAATCATCGTAAAACTTTCCCCGGAGTCATGATTGCGCCCACGTGTAGCCACGTGTTCTGTACTTTACCGCCTTCGAGACGGTACCGTACCAAGTACAAAGGAAGATGATTCGACTGTTTATTATTATTACAGCCCAGGACATATCGACTGTCCTAATCACGACTACTTTCTATTTCCACGGGCCGTGGTGTAAACTGACCGCAAGCTTTTTTTCAACAACACATTTATCAAGACCCAACCCACTCGAAATATTTTCATCAGGTACAAAAAAATTCGTTGACATTGGTATTCCATCAACAATTACTATTAGAGTGGGTGTATAGTAGGACACTGAATGTTGAATCCAATCAAAACTGGTTGTTTGTTCTTCAGGATACATTCGCTAGTTGAATGAGTCGGGGTCGGGCGCGTATTAAGAGGGAGAATTCATTTGTGTTCAATTGATTAGAATTACAAAAATGTGGTAGTATGGTGATAAGAATACTATGAAGGAGGGTTTGTGCTTCCCATGCACTGCAGCCTTCTGACGTATTGTACGCAATCCTTCTCCTTAGACTATGCTGGTGTGATTGAGCTGTCGTTTCGCATTCTAAGATGATATAACTGGCTGTTTCCTCCTCCACATGACATAATCTCCAGACGGGAACATGGTTGTGTATGCCCATGTTGTGTACATTTTTCTCAGATGTCAGTGACTAGTTAATAGTCTTACAACTCCTATGAGTTAAGCCCTCTCTGATTGCAGCAGTTGCCTGTCTTACAAGGCACATAAGTTTACTATGTCTAGCACCTCTAGAGGTTATCCACATCTTTTTTGTTTTGTTTGGATCCATTATGCGATGGAAGATCCCATATTTATTTTTGTTTTTATCGCAAGTATAGGTTCGGGGCCTATTACAGTTTTACCAACAGTTGTGTCATTATTGAGAGTTGTGCTGAGAAGGCCAGTTAGATAATGATGTATATACAATGATGACACACCTACACAGAAAATAAACACTTTGAACCCGGAAGATGATCTCAATAAAGTTCGAAACGTGGCACGATAAAAAAAAAGTTTTTCTAAACGTAAACCACACAACACAGCATCTCCAAATAATCATAAACTAACGGTCACTAAACACCACACAAGTATATAGAATGATTCCGGGAAGGTATGATAATAAAATGAACTTAAATTCACGGAGAACGAAGCTCTACCTATCACAGTTTCATTTTAAGCGTTTCTAAGTTGTTCGTAGAATTTATTCAGAAATCTTTAAATAATTCGTAACCTTTAAAGCTGTGACAATCCCTAAGATGTTGTTTGGAATTACGAAAGGGACAACTTTTGGAATTCTACGCCATTTAACAATAAACGATCTATATGAAACTAGCCAAAGACAAGGCTAAACATGAGCTTCAGATGCAGTTCGTTTAGGTTGATTTTGTTGAATGATACGCTCATGATAATCCAATATAATTAATCTCTTGTCATCACTGCAAGGATTCTCGAATTGCCAAACAGCTCGGGAAAGTGTTGAATTCTGAGCCAGATCGGAAATCTTGGATTTTCTCCGGCGGTCTCTCTCTCTTTCCCTCTTATGCGGTGACTCGGGAATGAATTGTGAACGAAAAAGGTGTGGATTTTCTTTTGTCACACCCGAGGGAAAGTGTGTCGGCGGCCGGGGCGTTTTCCTGCCCGACTGGAGCAAACTGGACACATCGAGGTGCCGCAATTCCCCGGAGATAGCCATGTCGACATGAGAAACGCTAGAGAACACTTTCTTTACTCTATAAGAAAGACAAAGAATAAACCGACATCGTTTTAGTTCATATGGAAAGAACTTTTTCCATGAGTAGAATACTTTGGTTTTACTATTGAATATCTATTGTGAATCATGCTTTTTCAATTTGAAATTCTTTTTCTGAAATTATGTGAATATTTGCGGCGTGTAATAAATTGTAAGTTAAATTCATTACATAAAAAATTGTATTCCGGTGATTTTTGTAGTTTGACTAAAAATATGAGTGTCCAGTTCTTTTCCCTTCGGCTCGTCGCTACCCGACGAAAATCTGGACAGTGGGGATCGCATACTGTAGAATAGGGTAGCGTTGCGTAGCATCGGACAGGGGAAAAATTATACTCTGGCTTTGCGACGAATAGAGTTGCACCGGGTAAGTGTATTCCTCCCTTTATGATGTGAAAAAACATTAGCCCAGTTACGATATAGCACTTCGGTGAGGCAGGTCGCAGTGGAGTGAAGGATTTTTTTAATCTTTATTCAACTTCCTAAACCTCAAAAGAAAAAAGAAAAGTCAAGTCTACCATACCGATGTTCACCTACGAAAACTATGAACTACCGCAAACATTAACTAACATTGGCACAAAAGTAAACATTTTACTATTTACGCTGATCTGCAGGTAGGTTAACGGACTCCACCGACTGACAAATCAAGGTCATTATAAATAATTCAGTACTTGGGCTATCTAGCGATGCTATCTGCCTTCTGAATTTGTTTTCAGGTCGTCTTTTGTGTAACGAGCCTTGGAAACAACAGTTCTGTTAAACCGATTTCCACCGTTCACAGATTTCTCCTGATCGTGAATCTGAGTGGCAAAGGTAGAAATTATAATAAAAAGTATATCCGAGCTTCCTACCAGATTAGAACTCTCTCCGTGACGTGTTACCCCGAGCTTACGACTACAATAACTGTATTAGCTTAACCCACCTTTCACGCCGTTCAATTTATCTCGTGGACGCCTTTATCTTCTGTGATCCCGGGGAGCAATCCGTGCTTTCTACGACTGCTTACTTTCACTGTTTGCCGTCGCAAATCCCCCGGGGAATGAGAGATAATTGTAATATCCGATTCCGAACCGATCATCGGTGCACCTTATCTGGTGTGATACAATGTTCAATGGAAACCGTGTATCTCGAGGAGTAATATTTTAATAGATCTCGATCCATTTTAACGATAATCTTCTCAATTACTTTCACCTTATCGAATACACATTACTATTCTATTATTATTTGATTAGAGGTGTCCTCCAATCTCTAGTATAGCTAACAAGGTACATGAAAACAAAGACTTGTTACAGTGACATTTCGGTTACTAAAGGAGTAATTCTGGTTTTGGTATGCAAAACACATTACCATCTGATAAGCACCACCTACTTTGTAAGTTAATCATAAAATCTGTTATGAGAATGAAATCCGTTACGAAACAGTTCATATCATCACGCGATGCTTAATAAGTGACATGATTTCACTGAAAATTAGACTAATTTATTATCTGGAAGAGCTGCGGTGTTAAATTTAAAACTGATGATTAAGCTTTGATGTTTTAAGCTTAATAAAAACAATAAATAGTGAACATTAACCCAGTCAGGTTCTCGTATTGAAACACTTCTGATGCGGTGTCGGCCCGTTGAATGGAATTAATCTCCCGAGCACGATAAACCAAGGCACGCATTTCCTCTCTTGGAGAAATGGTTTTTTGATATCGATTCCGACATTTTACGACCTAGAATCCCATCCCGACGAATGTAAAGTCAGGCGAACTCGATTCGAGATGAATAATTGCCGATTCTGGCCAAGTCATTCACTTTTGTATTTGGATTTCTTGACTATACATTTTTAAAAAGCCTAGCTCGGAAAAAGCAGACAATACAAACTTTAAAAATTTGTGATAATTAAGATAAAAATGTTTGTATGTAAATCCTGCAATTTCTCCCTCAACTTGATAATTTCATGCAAACGAAAATTGAACTTTGTGTGTGTGTGTGTGTGTGTGTGTGTGTGTGTTTTCCTGAAAAATTTTGCAGCTAGGGCATATCGAGAGACTAAACGAAGACCTTCACCAAAACCATTGTGAAACTTCAACGATAACACCGTTGTTATTTGGGCGTTTCACAGGCCAATTTCACGGGACTCTGTTCAGATTGGGCGTAAATGTTATCGAGCTCTGAAATTCCACGAGAAATTAACTGGAGAAATTGATAAATGCCAACAAGAAAAAATACAGGAAAAAAACCAGACCTTAAAATAGTGTGAAACGAGTTTTATGACAAAACTGATAATAACGCTTTTATTATTTCTTAAATGCTTTGAGCTCATCGTCAGGTTGAAGGAGTTCTACAAACTGATGATGAACTAGAAATTCAAAATCCGGTCGTTGCAACAAAACTTACTGTGAGTAAGAACTATATTTTTAACAAGGATTGAACACCGCACTCACTCCACCATTCATCATTTCTAGTACTAGATTCATGGAACGAAAAGAAAATAATAAAATCGAACAAATCCACCCACATTATCTTCGCTTTCCTTAAAAACCTTTCCCCTCCGGTAAAGAATAAAATTTGCCCAGAGATATGTGATGCGGATCATTTTCATGGTTTTAGAGTTAAGAATTTCATAAAAATCCGGGATCTAGTTATAAATATCCTATTTTCTGTCAAACTAAAACAACACTTACACCTACCTTATAAAATGTCTCAAATATTTAAATTTCCCCCTTACCTGAAACAAACAAAAAAACATTTCTGTAATTCAAAGAAAATATATAAATTTTAAAATATTATCAACAACATTAACAACAATACAACCCATTCCGTCAATATAACATATTACTTAACAAAGAAAACAGGGAATAAAACTGCAAATTTTCTGTTCAATTATACAGAAAGGATGCGTTATGTCATACAGATGTGCAACTAGACATTAGCATAAATCCATCGAGTATTAATTATGTATTATGCTCGTTAGATGACTTTTTAGCGTTACAATGGAAGATAGGTAGATAATAGTATGGTCTAGATAAAAGAAAGTCGTCTAATTGCCTAGCTTTCGCTGATCCGTACAAACTTTAACAATATAAACATAAAAATTGAATGTTAGCGATCTCCTTTTTACTTATTAATTAATAAATTATTTTCCTAATGAAGTATGCTGTAATAGTATTCATAAGATAATGCGATATAGAGCTACCGTTGTAAGAATGAAACAAAAAGTTAATATGAATAGTGTATCATTCCAATTAAGTCGTTGATTCCAGGAAATAGATCCGAAGTTATTAATTAGAATAGTATGAATCGCATCTCATTAAAATGGGCCCTTCCCGATTGTCCATGCAAGGTTACTTCTTTGTACCACTTGGAACATTCACGTACTCTCATTAAGAGGGTGTGATTCCAGGGTCGCCGACCCGGGGGAAATGCGTGTTTTGCCAGTCCAGACGTGATTTACTCCGCCGGGCGTCGTAGATCTCCCCCCCCCCGCCGGTTTCAAATTTCAAAATCAGCTTTCTTCCCCTATTTAGACCAACTTGCATTTTAGAGGAAACATAGAATAGGATGTATTGAGCACGTTTGTGAGACGGTTTCTTTAAAAGTCTACAACTCTAGATCATGCCATGATGTAGAACTTTCATGAATATGCAGAATTTCCGCTATGGAGTTTTTTCACTCTTACCGATCATCCTGGTCGGCCTATTCTCGATCGGACAGGATGATCGATCTGTAAGGATCAAATTACGGTTCATCAACCCGCAGACCACACGAGGAAACCTCACGATTTAATAATGTTTCGTCAGGTAGAGTAAGTTAAATCTTTATTAGGAATAAATAATGATGCCATTGCGATAGTTGTTTTTAAAGAAATAATGGAAACTCTCCACTGTTATTGTGCAATAGGCCAATATTGATCGCGGTGGCGAAGACAGTCAACCTTTTCCGGCCGGTATTAACCTAACCTTCACATTGATAGGCATATATTTCCGTATAATGAATCTATAATACAAACTGTAAATAATTCTTCTAATTAATTAATCTTGTTTTTTTTTTTTTTTTTTTTTTTTTACTGGGGCTTTCGACATCTTGGCCATTTCAGCCCCAAATTAATCTTGTTTGACTATTGATTGAAATGTAAAAGCTAGTGCAGGAATCGAACCCACGACTTTCGGTTCAATACGTCGCTACTCTACCACTTGAGCTTGCATGACTTAGAGCCACCCGGATACCAACTCCCTTTCTCAACTTACCTTCTAATCAACTCTCGTTTTTACCGTTTTTCGAATGTCGTGTAATCAGGATTCGATTCTCGGCGATAAATGAAATGGCCACAGAGAGCTTTACACAAGATATACTTCGTTTTACTAATGAAATCTATTATATTTCGTGGTCTATTGAACAAATTACTTCTTTCAATTGATTAATCATTTTATTTAAAGTTTTCATCAAAGCCTTACCTAAAAAGATTAATTAATTGAAAGAAGTAATTTGGTCAATAAACCACTAAATATAATGGAACTATAAACATAAGTCTATTGTAGCCGGCGAAATGAATTTTTTTTAAATTAACTCTGATGGTGTATGATTTTAATATTTTGTGAAATTTACAAACACATCTTTTTTTAATTAATTAATCGTAACTACTTATACTTAACTTTTAAAACTTAATTTTCAAGCAAAATAATGTATTTGCTCTATAAGAAAAACTTCAACACAAAATTGTACTTCTAAATTCACTGGTTTTCGTGGTCCGTTTGACCAATTAATATATTTTATTTTTATTAATATAATCTATTAGGACTATTAGTTGAGCTAAAAAAGCTAGTGCCACGAGCGGGATTCGAACCCACGACCTCGGCTAGATACGCCTCAGGCGGTAGAGTAGCTGCGTATCTACCCGAAGGTCGTGCGTGAGGATCCCGCTCGTGACAGTGACTTTTTTAACTCAACTAAAAACCTTAATTAATTGATAACCATTTGCTTGGTAGTTACATATTGTAGTAGTAGTTATCTGAAAAAGGGACTCCTTGTGTCCCACCTTGTTGAAGGGTGCATTTCCCTGGCTCCATATAGAAAGCGTGTAGGAATATTAGAATCGTACCTAAGCACGGCAGCGAATGATCGGGCTCTCTGTTCCGACTGTCGGAGGAAACAGGATTGTTCATTTTATATAATATCGATAGTGATGTCCATAGGGGTGTGAAGGTGAATGTATTTATTAGCGTGAATGTACATAGATTTAAGAGTAATGGAGATATCGAGTGCACCACCCTCATTGAATGAAATAATAAAGAATGTATTTAAAAAAGAGATTTTGGATCTGCTTGGTTAAATTTATTGTAAACTACAAAACCTGGAATTGCCGGTGGATTGCTAGAAGTGATAGGCTCCACTCTACACGAGGGCAAATATGTATGAATCAATCCGTAAATCATAATTATGGTAAAAAAGCTTGCATTTACAAAACTACAACAGAAAAATCCCAATGAAACTGATAAAAGCCGTACATTAAGAAAATAAGCTTTACATAAGTGTAGAAGAGGAATAAAAGAATAAAAGTATGTCAAAGTTTTCTAAAGAGTATTCATACATTCGATCAGGAACTTGCTGATACTGGAGATTAAAAATACAACAAATAAAAAGAATTTAATAAAAGCCTGTATGTGTGAAATGAATCGAGTTTTATCGAGAATATCCAAGTCATAAGTGTTGAGAGTCTTGAGACTTAAAAATTCGTGCAAATAAAAAACCATCATGTTAGTTTATTTTTCGAATGTTTCGTTTTGAACAGGATAAATGCGACGGATTCGGATCCGTCACACCATCGCCGAAACCCTTGGACCATTGTGATCATTTCGCCTGAAAAAGAGCTGGAAGGGAAAAACCCAGAAAACCGTGTCCGCCCAACTGGAATGGGTTGGCTAACGAGACGGATTTTACAAGGATTACATCTACTGCCAAAAAAAACCTACAGGTTATCTCTAGTCAAACATCATAAAAGCCCCTCTTCGGTAAACATCGATTATTGACGGCAGATAAACGCTGGAAAAGGAGTGTCAATGAAACACAATCACATTTGCTCACGATACAATCGTATTATTGACATTACAAAATATCCACAATAAATGTCATTAGGCGAGAACAAATGAACAACAAACAATTAATTATATTGTACATTAAGAAAGCGGAAAAAAATATAACCTAATTCCAATATGGCGTTAATTTATGCTTTTATCAGTGACATTGTTACAGGGGGTTTTAAGTCAAAATTGTTTCCTCCACTATGACCTAATAGATCCCTAATCCGTTATCAATACCAAACAACCTTTACATCATGCCTCCTCTTTGCTACAGCCCCGTATTTTGTACGGCTGCCTGCCTAGCAGTACAAAAGATGCTGTCGATGTTTAAAGTTGGCACTGGCCAAAAAAATCCTCGTAAGATCTTATAGCCAAGCTGCCATTAAAGCATTAGCGTGTAAAAGAATCACATCAAAATTTGTCAGTAAATGCATCCAAAATCTCCGGAAACACAACAACCTGTTAATACGTTGGGTGCCATAGAACAGAGAAATTTGGGTAACGATAAAGCAGACAGACTGGCCGGAGGAGGATCCGCAAGACCATGCACACGCCCCGAACGTATACTTGGGATAAGAAAAACAAATATAGACTTTTCCATCGCAGAATGGATTCAAACAAAACAAAAGGAGAAGTGGATAAACTCTAGCGGTGCTAGACATAGAAAACCTGATGAAACAACCCCCATCAAGACTGCCAAAATCACTGCTGCAATTGTAAAGGGCTAAACTCAGGATAAGACTACTAACCGGCCACTGGTATCTCAGAAAACACCTACACCACATGAGCATTTTAGGTAGTGAGTAGGAGGAAACAGCCACTTACATTATCGTCGAATGCGAAGAAACAGAACGATGGATATTTAACCTAACATACGAACAAACCTAGGGAATCAAATTGCAGCAGCGACAGACAATGATCTGATACCTCTAAGCAGAAGGATTGAGTCTAATGCACTGAACTAGAGAACTAGGAAGGTACAATAATCCAGAAGGCTGCAGGGCCTAGAGAGGGAAAAACCGCACTTCCTATTATCGTCAACCATACCTGATTCTCTATCGTGGAACGACGGGATTTTCACTGAAAATTACTTCTAAATCCTAAGGTTAAAATTGTGTTTATATTCTTGATGAATGATGGACTAATTCCGATAGGCCTCTATATTAAAATATATCTCCATAAAAGAACTTTAGCACGATTATACACATGTTCCACCATATAAAGCTCTCTTTTAAATAAGAGAAATATAATTTTTAAGAAGGATTTTAACAAGAAGATAAAATGAAGGAGATATGTTTTAATTCTTCAGAAAGTAGGTTAATATAGCAATTTTTTCATTGATATGAATATAGAACAAAAGAAGAGAAACAACTAGACGGTCGTTTTCTGGTTCGATCACACCGGAAGTGCGAGGGTCGAGGGACACAGAAAGGACATTATCCACGGGTCTCGAACAATGCAATTGGTGGGATTCGGGCTCCAGGCGTCGCGGATAATAAGATCCTGGGGGCGGTAATTAGAGCTTCTAACGGAGAGGGACGAGCCGAGAAAATGAGGGGCCCAGGGCCCTGGAAATTCATCATAGGCCGGGACGTGTCGTTATAAAGCCGACCGTGACATTTAGGCCCTTTCAGAGACGATCAAAGGATCACCGTTGTCCTCAGCGGGCAATCTCGACACACACGAGACTTTCGCCTCGAGCATTTTTGAAATAAAATATCATTCCCGACGCAGTTCAAAATTTAGCTAAAAACGAATAAACAGGAAACCAGATGGAAATATGTGAGGAAATATACAAACCAACGCGAATACGTGTTCATTCTTACATATGTACTACCAAATGCAGCAGTTAATCCAAAATATAGTATAATGATTAATTAATTTATTGAAATGATTGTAATTTATTAGTATGAAAGGAAGGGGTTGTTTACAACCCAGCCCCGGGGAATATCGAGTACTCTTTGGTGATTGTATGACGTATGAAGAGTAAAAGTAATTTATTAGCGTGAAAGGAAGGAGTTGCCTTAACCCCGCCCTGAGGAACATCTAGTACTCTTTAGTGAGTGTATGACGTCTGGAGAGTAAAAATAATTAATTAGGGTGAAAAAAGGAGTTGCTTACAACCCTGCCGCGAGGAATTCGAGTTCTCTGAGATGAGTATATGACGTCTGGAGAGTAAAAGTAATTTATTAGCGTGAAAGGAAAGGGTTGCTTACAACCCCGCCCCGAAGAATATCGAGTACTCTAGAATGAGTATACGACGTCTAGAGAGTAAAAGTAACCTATTAGTGCGTGTGTTCATTAGTGACCTCTTGAATCCTGCCTTTAACCATCCATCTCCTCATTGATCATTTGAATCATATCGTCAACCATCCATTTATATTTTTTCAAGCAGTTCAGATTTTTCTGAGTCTCTGCAAGATTTAGTTGGGAAATAAGAAACCTCTTCTCGAGCTCACCTCTCTCTCTCCCATTTTGCAACCTCTCCCGTGAGCACCTCAGTTTCCCTTTCGATTTCTTTTGTAATTTTCAAAAATTTTCCATCCTCTTTTTTACTTTCTGAAATGCGAATAGCTTCTCGCAAGAATACTTCAAGTGAGTGGTTCGTTTTTTTAGTCCACACAAAAACCTTACGTTTTTTCTTTACTTTATTTTAAATTTTTAATTTACTACCCAGCACAAACAGTCAAAAGAAGTACAATATTTATGGCGGAACTTCATCAAATTAAAACTGTAACTTGAAGTTTTATTATTTTATTCACAATTTGAGTAAACAATGAATATGTTTTTTCAAACGGAACACACGTGTTTCCCCCAAAAACCATTTATGTCGCAATAATTTAAATTATTATATCATGCTGAAGAATGAATAGATTGTTTACTGCCCACCGATCGATTTATCCATTTATTCATCATAATGATAGGCACCGACTAGGGAATCACTATCGATCATTCATAGAATAATTGAATATCATATTCCCTCGGGAAGAATGTGAAAGCCCAATATTGATTCTTGCCTTAAATAAAAAAAACGCAAAATAGCATGTCACATCGTACAAATGCGACAATCGTTTAAAACTATTCGTCATCAGAGATCGTAATATCATAACGAAAAAATTGACTTTAGAGTAGGATAAGGTAACTCCTTGAAACATACTTACACAGCGTTCAAATCTCTTAAATTTAAGCTACAGCTCCTAACACATTAACAATCCTACTGCAGAAAGAAAGATAATCAATCCTTTGCCCATTGTTAATAATGTTTAATATGTTTAGGGAGGAAGTATTGGTGATCGAATATTACAGCAATACTCAAACGTGAAAATTATAATAAAAGTGATTCCAATCGAGTCGAGCCGTTTGGACGTTCTATTCCAACGAGAAAACAAGAGCTGGCGTAGAAAATCGATTCTTTTTGCTTCGCTTTTCTAAGAATCTGTCGTCTGGGTGAAAAACCGCCGTGATTTTCTCTCAGATAAAAAGCCCCGTGAACAGGCTTTAGGCGAAAACGTACTCATTAGGGAGGTTTCGGTGAGCTCGTGCATTCGACAATCCGTGATCTCCGGGTCCGTAGGGCGTGAACGACCAGGCAATAAATAAATAGAATTGTGCAAATGAATCAAAAGGAAGAGCAACAACTTTTATCCCTTTTGCGCAAGTGACAAACCGAAACCGGAAAAATCCCAACGTCGACTTTCTTTTTCGAGCTTTTATTTTATATCTGACGGTTCGATTTTGCCTCTGTTCGAAGAGATTGAAAACAGTCATTCCCTTGGCCAGTCACCTCGATGAGTTCAGGCACGTCCTTTCAACGAGCTGACCTTGCGGACGAAAGAGCAGCTTTTGTCGCATTTTCCACGTCACCCTCGTCACTTTTTACACTGTTCAAAAACCAAGAACGCAACCTCCAGTATTACTTCCAGAGTTATGTTTTTGCTCGGATTTCTCCATGTTCTCATCGCTTTTATATCATTTTATACCGTTTGCATGAATGCGCAAAATCATATGTCAAATTCTGAAAAGTTTAATCTGATACACAACAAAAAATCTGGCATCTTATGAAAATCCTCAAGAAATTAGAAAGAAAAGAAGTCAATCTGTCCATATAAAATTTACAAACAGTAGCCCACAAACATAAATGGTATACAGATTACATTTGTAAATTTGTGTATTTACGATCTTTGTTACTAACTCTGCTAGGTCATGTTAGATCGAGACAAATGATGCCGTAGAATTGTAAGAATCGGCTAGTTAACATATTTCGATCTAACAGGCCAGGGCCAATGTTAGATGTTAGGTCGAAAATGTAGTCACATTGCTATCCGCTAGGGCGTAGGTAACCAACATGGCAGCCATGAATGTAACAGCTTTTTTTGTTTATAAATATTTTCAATCGTAAGAAGGGATTAATTAAATTAGACCAATACACTTCTTTTGTTCATTTCTGACCTATCCTTGTACTCTCATTCATAAATGATACACCCCCACCCTATGAAGTTGTAGGCTTTTAGACGTTAGGATATAGGGTAAGTATATCGGCAAGAATTGAAGCGTGCCGTTTGAAAAAAAAATTCGAGTACTAGATAGCAATGTGAATGAAAGAGTTGATTAAATGTCCCTTGTGAAATAACTTCTGGCATCTTACAACGTAACACAAAGCAAAGCCATAACAAACAATAACAGGCCTTCAAGGACCGTTGTAGTTTAACTTTTGGTTCTACCAATCGCCAGGAGCAGCATTACGGAAATAGTTACGTTTAACAGCCTAAGAAAAGAAGGAGCGTTAACGATCTTACAGAACGTATTTCTGTTACAGTTAACATCTTAAAACATCGGGGATACCCCTATTTTCTATATTGATATGCAAACTGACATTCTGTGTACTGTTTCAATAACTGAAGAGGCTTTCATTTCTACCAAATATGTCAACATAAAAATTATTAGACATTAGTAAATAGTGAAGAGGAACGTGCAAATTAGCCCTGTTGAGACCCCTCTACTTTTTTTCTAATCATTACTTCGGGTAGTTTTACGTAAGCGATATCATGACTAACCCTTATGTCTCGTATTTATGCTTGTAACCTTTGGTGTCAATCTGTGAGCCTGTGCCAGTCAAGAGTAAATTGCAGAAACTTCAATGTATACACTATTTAACAAAGTATCTTATCTATGACCGTGACCGTGATATGGATACCGTTAATCAAGCCAGAACAAATTCACTCAATCATGACAGCTTTCGATGCGATCCAGCTAGCTCCTTGACAATGCCGAGAGAAGACTCAAGAGCCTTTTCAGTGAAAAGTGACAAAGCAGAATATTGTGCATACAAGGGTCGGTTTCTATTTACCTAGTCAATGCTGTTGAAGATCTACAACTTTTCAACTTAGTCGTACATTATACGTTAAAAGTATAATTATAGTAATTTAAATATATAAATAGATCTTAATTGGTTGTAATATTGGTGCATGCTCCCAACAATGTGGAAATTAATACTAAATTTAAAAAAGTTGAAATAGTTTAAAGCCTCAGTTAATAAACGCTTCACAGTTTGATAGTGTTGTTTGACGACTTACGAGATGTTTCAATTTCTAATAAATGAGAGAAAGCTTTTAAAGAAGGAGAGTGGGCAAGTGTAATTTCTCAAATGTTGATTGAATCACTTAAGACACGACAGTGTTCGCCTACACGCCTACTAAGAAAACAAAAACAAATGAGCTATCATACTAATTGAAACACTGCCCAACACAAAAATATCAGCATTTTAATTATAGCTTTCTTCACTCCTCCAAAAAGAGTTTAAATTTTAAAGCCTTTATTACACAAAAAAGGCAACAGGGTGAGCCATTACATTATATAGAATTAGAACACTCTTTCTCATCATGGTTCAGGCCGCCATGTCAGATAGATCACTATTTTATCGTTTTGAATGTACTCTGCTGAAGTTTAATTAAAACGTGTTGTATGTACTTTAATCAACATTCTACCGATGTTGAGAACAAGCAACGAGTTAAGCAAGTTAGAATGTTACTGTCAGTTTACGCACTGTGAAATGAAGACGTTCTGACGATTGGATTAGATGCGAGAAGGGATGCCACTGGTAAACAATATCTGACAAAACACGGAAGAGCTCGATTAAGTTTCCCAAGAAATCACATCAATTGGTCTGAGCAAGATTGGACTTAAATCTTGTTTTCGGAAACGTAGACAGTTTGTCTACTTCTGACCTGGGCCGTCTGACGGCCCAAGAGGGTTTGGAGAAGAAAAGGAGTGCGGCATATCCCCACAATATTTTCACTCTGGAGAAGCTATGGAGGTTTAGGCAGACCTTTCTGTGGAAGGTCGCACAAACATGATCTTAATCGACGGTTCCCGATCGTTGGTTCATACAGTGAAGATAGGTTGGACGAAACTGCTCCTTATATGCCACTCATTGGCGAAAGTTTTATTTTTATGCATGACAATGCAAGTGATTATCTGTTAAGATCGTTGATGACTACTTCGAGATCAATTTAATGTCGGGAGTGGCTAGCATGTGCTCACGACTCAAACACTAGGTGCAATCATCAAGATGTTTGTAAGATGTAAACTCGAATAGAGAAATATCCAATAAGATATTGAATGCCATCTTCTTTTCTTAGAATGTTAATTTTACCGCAATGCTTTGAAGTCTTGTTGTTATTTGTTTTGATTTTGTTTTGTGTTAAATTGTTAGATGCCAGAAGTTAAACAAGGAAAATTAATCAACTCTTTCATTCAAAATGCTATTTATGCACGGAAAGTACTAACAAATAACACGCTTCAATTCGTGCCGTCATACCTAACCTATATCCTTACGTCTAACAGCCTACAACTTTATAGCATATGGGATGTATCTATTATGAACGAGAGTATAAGGACAGGTCAGAATTTAATAAAAGAAATGTGTTTGTCTGATGTAATTAATGAGTTTTTAACAATAAAAATATGCATAAACTAAAACAGCTATTAAATTTATGGCTGCCATGTTGGTCACCTACGCCCTACCGCATGCGACTACATTTTCGACCTAACATCTAACATTGGCCCTGGTCTGTTAGATCGAGCAATATTAACTAGCCAATTCTTCAACGTTTTTCTCGATCTAACAGGACTTAACAGAATTAACAGGGTCAACAAAAAGATCGTCAATACCCCTAATATCGAACACCTTTGGGAGTTGTCAAAGAGAGGTGTATGAAAATATTCTATTGCACCAAATTCTAAACTTTATGAAATCCATGCCACATCTAATGCAAGCGGGGATCAACACAAGAAGAGAAGATACTGAACTTAATATTTTCTTTGTTTAGCTATAAACTTTTTTTAACGTCCTTTATGTTAGAACGAAAAAATTATATATTGCAAGTATTTAGTAAACTAAGTGTAGTAACCACTTTTATTTGGCTCTCAGTGTACTGTAAATGCGATTTGATGAAATCATCGTCTGAATATCTATTTCGTAGAATTAACGCATCAATAATTATAGAAAGCAATGGATTCTAGGTGGGTATTTTTTACTCTCGATAAAGAAGTGCTCGTTCGTCATCGACCGCAAATATTTCCTATTCGTACAGTAATTTACATTGCGGTAGAAAATATTTTGTCCCATCCCGCAGTAATGATTTCGTCAAATAATGTCCAACCATGGACCGGAGCCAATGACCCGTGATTTTTTCACGAGGGCCGAACAGCCCAAACAATCGAATTGAGCAGAACAAGATAAGATATCAAGTCAGAACAGAAAAAATATGTTTCATTCCTATCTATTATTACTGATTGCAAATTGAATTAATAATTTCATATTGCTATGACTGAATTTTTTTCAATAGCATCACA
Organism: Cimex hemipterus; assembly: GCA_039619505.1. Taxonomy (NCBI): domain Eukaryota; kingdom Metazoa; phylum Arthropoda; class Insecta; order Hemiptera; family Cimicidae; genus Cimex; species Cimex hemipterus. The sequence goes on along the minus strand of CM077109.1, from coordinate 17,616,501 downwards.
TAAACTCATTCTCTGAAAATGCTCTGAAAATGAAGTTTTCTGTATCTAATTCTGTTTATGGGACAATGTGCCCTTAGCCAAGATTAATCTTTACAACAGACAGTTTAAAATTTGTTAGCTGAAGCAAAGAATAAAAGAAATAAGAGAGTGTGAAATGAAAAGTAAAATCCCACCGCACATATTATGAGATTAAATAAGGCGTGGAACCGGTGAAAGTAATTTAGCAGGATGTTATCGATTAAATTAAATACAGTTAATTGCGAGCAGGTCGGGATGGGTCACAATAATCATGGAGATTACAAGAGCCGCGAAGGCCAATTTGCACTTGAGATCTTATCCTTTTCGCATTGCCAACTTTCGAAGCCGCCCACTCGTCAAACCCGGCTTCCAGGGACTTACGTTCAGCGGTTTTGCGCAACCCATTAAAATTGCAAATTTACATAACTAAGTTACGTATTGACCGAGGCTTATTGAGCTTTTATGTGCGATTTTGCGATTCATACGAGAACATTGTTACAGATCTGTTACGAAGAATAATTCGATTTGTAAGCTATTATGAAGTCAGGAATCAATAGGTCAAAATTTGAATTACATGTGATGTGTTCTTGTGTAACTGCTTTAGTTTTGTAAATAAAGTAATTATTATTTTTCTAAATTTCTCCTGCTTCTTATTGCTATTATATATGTATTTTAATTTAAACTGAACGTAATATTTTTCAGAAGATCATATTCCATTTTTTTAAAATTTATTTATTTATTTTTTTTTTTTGTAAAATTGGTTTCTGGTAAATATGAATGGCAGGGTCATGTTGAAAGAAATTACGTATGTATAAAATTGTTTAAATACAAAAATAACGGGCTTTTGTGTTCTTACAGTAAACAATGTCCGGAAACCAGTCAAGCCAAAAATCCTCAGTTAAATATTTCTAACTAAGACTAGCAGTAAGGCAACTTGGAACATCAAATACTGACTACTGATACAGACTCAATTTCAGATAAAAAAAAAGCTAGTGTCACAAGCGGGATTCGAACCCGAGACATTCCGCACATATGTCACTGCTCTGACCACTTGAGCTTGAGTGACTTCTGGTTCACGCTCAAGTGGTCAGAGCAGCGGCATATGTGCGGTAGTTCTTGGGTTCGAATCCCGCGTGTTGCTCTAGCTGTGTCATCTCAACCGAGACCTTACATAAAAAGAATAGTTAATTTAAAGAAGTAATTTGGTCAAATAGGTCACTAAAACATAATGCTTTTAATTTACAATGAATTACCGACCCTCGAGAATCACCCTAAAGTAATAACAGCCCAGCTACTGGGGTTGGGCTGAGGGCGTTATCAACAGCCAAGACATTTCAGCACACAACGCAATCAATTCCTCATTCAAACCTATTCAACCACCAAAAACGAGTCCGTTCATTCAAAACCCTGTTAGCTTGATCGTCAAAATATTAGAACCCGACAATCAAAAAATTAATTCCAAATATTAATTGATTGTCTATTACATTACGTCGTCGATAACGTTGGCTTCCACTAATTTGACAACAATAATGAAAACTGTTGAAAAGAAGACTTATATGATATATGATATTATGATAAAAGTAATATTCACCCATTTTCAAGTGATAATAGTCCCGGAGTTGTTAGTTAATTACAGGGATTCGTCACCCGATATGGTAACCTTCCCTAAGGACCTGGAACAGGACCTACAATCAGCTCTGAAACCTAGAGATAACTCAATATGGAGTCAATTTTTATTTTCTTCCTAACCCTTCCATCCCACTGCTTAGGCCGAGTACTTGATGTTCCTCCATCACCTTTTACGCCACTTGTATAACCACCTAATTGAGGGTCGATGAAGTTCTCAATGTACGCTAATAAATACATTCACACTCAGCGTTAGGGACACGAAAGTAACATAACTATACTCAATAAAATCAGCCCGTTTCCTCCAGAAATCGGATTAATATCCAGATTCTCGCTGCCTTTCTCAAGGCTAATTGTCAAAGTGAATGACACTCCTGCGCGCTCTGGATACGGAGTCAATAAATTACTGACAGGCCTCGAGAATCACCGAATGGTGGCACTCTAGGATCAGACTTTTTCCTTCCAGATGCCTGGGTTGAGCGCCGAGGACTATCAATAGATAGGTCATTTCAGCCCCAACACTATCATCCATCTACACTCTCACTCCCTCTTAAATGCATTCTTTTCTATTTACATACTATTCATTCCAGTGGTCTCGATATTCCTCTATCACCTGCATTATTTAATTAACCTAATAAGGGTCGATAATGTACTAATTCGCTCTCCCACTACAATTCACGCTATTAAATGCATTCACTCTCAACACACGATAAGGAAACAAACCTATCAGTATTATATACAATAAAACAACCATATTTTCGTTGTTACTCGCTGCCGTGCTCAAGTACGCTTCTCATTGTGTGTCATTCCTACACGCCCTCTATGCGGAGCCAAGGAATAGCATCCTGGAGAGTGGAACACTTCAAGTAACCTTTCCCTACATGCCGGAAAGATATGAGGGCTTTAGCAGAAAAGTAAGTTATGTGTGTATCAACCTCAATGAAATAACTTAGAATATGTTGTTCCAACGTGTATAATATTACATGTTTCAGAAAAGTTCCCCTTTCAGAAACTTAATTTAAATTTAACTTTAACATTTTCAAAGAGTTGGATAAAAAATCATTATCACTTTATGCCCAGTATTATTTTTCAATATTGGCAGGATAATCTCCACAATAGTAAAAGCTGTATTTTTTATTTTGGAACTTGCAGTCACTTTAGCTAAAGTAAAAAGAAAAGCACTCCTTTTTGATTTGGCTAATGTTGTAGAAAATTTAATTCCTTTATCAAGGCCCATGAATTGTAGTGGTCTATTAAAAAAATATATATGTCCAATTCATTGAGGAGTACCCTCTTTCTGTTTACATTTATTAGGGCATACTAGATACAATTTGGCGGTTTCCGACGTGGGTTATTAAATTCCACCATTCGAAAACCGCTGAGACAACCTTATGAAGAACTTTCACGTTCCATGCGTGGACAAATGATAAAATGCTGAGCCGTTGCGCCCGACGCCAAACCCACGACTCTCTCTTTCACTTCATCATCAATGCGCGTGTGTCATTCCAATTATATCTGTCAAAATTAGAATGGAATCTGGAGCAAAAAATAGAAGAGATCCTCTCTATGGGAAAAGGATGTAAAACGTGCAGAAATCGCTTAAGAAAAATTGTGCACTTCTTTTTCTCGATTTATTAAATTTTCTATCGAGATTTGCTTATTAAATCAGAAAAAGAGAGACAAAGTTTAAAGAAAACGGAATAGCTTCACATCGCTAAACGAGTTTTATCAAAGAGACTTGAGCAATTAAGCAGCGACTTATTTAGCTTATATGCTAAACTTTACACAAGGTAACTTCGTAAGTTAGTCTATAAGCAATAATAAAAATTATTAGAATGTTTTACAATCGATGGAAGTCTTGCGATCTATCTTCAGCCATTGTAAGTCGTGCCATATCTAAGCACGATTAAAAGCGAAAATACGCGTACCAGTTTAGATATGACGTTCTAAAGCAAACAATTCTTTTTTAAAATGTTTCTACTATTTTTAAAGATTAATATGAGGTTGTTCAGTCGACCAATTTTGATTACAATCTGGTTTGGGGTGTTATTGAACCACATACGCCAACGGTTTATTTTTTAACCTTGCTTAAAACATTAAGACCTTTTTTGTACTAGTACAATAGAACAGAATTATCAATATTTACGGCTTTGTAGTTAAAAGCTTGTAAAGGGTGCATTTACACATCTGCCTTGGGGGGGTTCTGGGCCCATTGTCGGACAATGTCACCCCATCGGCAAATGCAAACGGCAAGGACGCGGGGGTGGTTAATTAGTTTATTTATGTAACAGCCCTTTCTTTCAGTTTTATGGTTCATGGAATAAATTAACTATCTCTCGGTCCGACCACAAGGGAACGTACTCAACGTAACGAGACCACAAATAAGGCAAGGTTGCGAAATTGGCCTCCCCCTCCCCGCCAAACTCTTCAAACACAGCTAACTGGACTTTCTCGAAATTTATCTCCTTTTCGTGCGATCTTTATCTGCGGGAGATGGTGCATATTTCGAGTTCAAAACCGTATTTTTTTTTTTCTAGTGCAAAAAGTGCTTTTCCTAGGGGTGAACTATGGAATTATATGCACGAGTTACATTACAACATAGGATCCACACTACTTCCAAATTACTCTCTAATATTGCATAAATCTATAGAATTCATTATATTTTATTGAGCCATCTCATCACAGTGCTTCTGAATAATTTGATTGTACAGGAAGAAATTCCCTGCGCTTCAAACAGGAGAATAATATTTATTCATGGAAGCAAAGATACTGGGGCAGGCGTTGTTCGCCCTGGGCCTGTACATACTCAGAACCTTTGGTAAAATGCACCAATATCCTCCAGACTGAATTCCATTCAGTTGAGAGATATACTCGGTTCACCCTGAATAAAGAGAACAAGAACAACCATCGTGTCTGATAACCAGGAAGCCATCAGAGCGAGGGGTAAAACGCTTGGCTAGACACGTACCAAATCCCTAAAAGGTCCGGGATTTCGTCGGCTCACGTGTCCTGCACAAATCTTGGACCTGTTCACAAATCCCAAATAGTAAAATATTGATGCTTACTTTGTAGGTCGCCCTAGGAATCAATTCAACAGAAACAAACAATCCAAGAAGAAGGAAGCAGGTAAAACTTCACGATTCTTAACAGGATACTGCGGGCTGAAAGCGGATTTGAAGAGGATCGTATAATCAAAGTACATGGATTTGCAAGGAAGCAGAAGACCCAGCAAAGCATCAACTACAAACTATGACGGCAAACTTGCCCTCTCGTGCACATGGTGTGCAACAAGCTGAAGCAATTCAACCACTCAAACTGAGCCTACTGGTTAAATTCCAGGTGAGCTTTGTCTCACCGGTGTGGGATAGGGTGAAAACGAGGGGATACAATAGTTCTCAGATTTATATTACACACCCCGAATATGACATCTATATCTACTAGTGACTTAAAAAATAAGTTACTGCGTTATGGTTGAGATCAGTTGAGCAACAAGATAAAAACCTAGCATTTTTAAGCTGGGGTTGAATTAGATCAATGCGGGCAGTAAGATTTAACTTGCATCGAAAATAACACCCAAGATTTTAGTAATAGTTTTAGAAGAGGGAACAGTACGTGAAGATATGATAAGCTTGATTACAGTGAATTTCTCAATATTGAGGAATAGGTGGTTCTCTAAAATGCGTTGGTATAGACTTCGGATACTCTAAGTTAAGTCGGAGTGAATAAATAAGAAGTCTATAGATACAATACGCAGGAAAAATTTAAAACAACAACAAAGAGAAATTGAGTATTTTCGAATGGAAGGTCGATCATTGTTGATAATTATTTTCAATTATATAAGATTTTGGTTGGGATAAAAAAAAAAGTCAGAGCCACACGGAAGATTGTGAAGAACCCACGACCTTCGGCACGACAGCACTGCTCACATGAGCTATCGTCACTTCGATCCACTCGGACACCAACTTCCCATCTCAACCCAACCTTTTTGAATTTTCCCTCCTTTTTGCCATTTTCCAAATGTCGTGTAATCTATTTGATTCTCGGCGACAAGTGAAATAGCCACGGAGGGCTTCAGCGAAGCATACTTCATTTTCCTCATTACATATTATTAGGTTTCGTGGTCCGCTTGACCAAATAAATTCTTTTCAATTAATTCAAGTTTTATCTCAACCAAAACCTTAAATAATTGAAATTTATTCAGTCAAGCGGACCACGAAACATAATAAAATTGATTATAACATTAAATAATAGCGGAGCGAGAAGAGCACCTTGGGGAACACCCGATGAAACTTTTATTAATCCCAGTAACATAGAAAAATTTTATTGCACTAATTTGTGATTCATAATATAATGTGCATTGTAAAAAAAAACCATCTCTACTAAAAACTATAGACCTATTATCAAAGCTAAGAAAATTTCTTTCATCTCGATACTGGCTATAATCAAATCAGTAACCCAAGCACGATCTGCTTGATAATACATGCTCGATTTAAAGATTTGGACCTTCCAGTCTCCTAAATTTGTGACCCTTGAAATAATAAGTGCAAGATTGGGTGGTTCAAAGAAATCCAACCAATAATAAATATACGCAACATTGTTTATGATCTATTAAATCTGTTTAATGATCCCTTATCGAGCATTTAATGTTGTCCAAAGATATCTATGGACTGGGCTTGTCCTTCTACCTGTGGGATAGTGAAAACAGGAAGCACCCCATTTCATATAACACTGCTGTACCAACTGTACTATACAAACAAGTAGAAGTTAAGTGATAGTTAAAAAAAGTTATATCCGCTATAATAGTACAGCATATTATCTAATTATTGTAATAAAACATTACCAAAATGCAAACATAGAAAGTAAGAAGATTTTAAAAAAAGGGTTTTTCATGGTTGAAGTACAAGCTTAATGTTGTATCAAAATTGCGATTAATCTTAAACATAAACTTCTCGAACGGATGATTTACTGCTTAATGTCCTGTGGGCCAAGGGAGCCGATTTTAAAGTATATAAAACTTTAGCCCCTAATTCCATTTTAAGAAAACTTTTAAAATCGAGCATTAATAATTAAAATAAAGTCTTACCTCTTGTTCATGTGCTCTTTCTTTGAGCTCTTGAGCAGTGTAGACCCGGCTGCGGCTGAGCTGCAGGTGCTTCTGTTTGTTTTCAGTCTCTTTAATCCATTTCCTCAGCACTCGCAGTTCTTGCTCAACGTCTGAAACAAGGAATGGACATTATAAATAAAAGCCCGAAGAAAAATATTGGGTTTTTTTTCCACACTTGTCTTATTGATATACAAAAGAACAATGAACATCTATGACTACTCCAAGAACTAGAAACTCTTTGGGATCAAACTTGGACGACTTGAACGATTTGTATTGGATTTTAATGTTCAACTAAGCAAAACTTAATTTAGTTAAAAATCAGAAAATTAGTAAACAGTAATATTTCAATGTAAATGTTTTATAACTACAGTAAAATTTGTAGCTTGATCTGAACATCCTGACTGAATTTACTGGTTTTGCCTGTCAAAAATTTTCCAGAGGTTTTTACATTTGACAAACAACTGAGAATGGCAAAATGCTGAAACATGTCTGTCAGACCAAAACAATGACAATGTGTCGACTATGTCGGTCCAAGTCAGTTTAAAAGTTCAACTCACATTCAACATCCTTGCAGTTAACACATCTGACGATTGTAAAACCGATTTTTGTTTAAAACGAGCAAATATTCAGATCTTCACTGAAGATGGCGTAATCCTAAATGCATTTCAATCACGTCTACCGAAAGACCAAGACGAATTGTTTATAAAATAAATGATTAAATGACTCTTAGAGTGTTTTTCCCTTTCTACTGACATGTTGATATAATTAAGATTTTTATTGGTTTAAGCATTCTTCTTGATATATATCTACCCTCTTAAAAATTAGCAAGTGGATTATTTCTATTTTTACACATTAGTCTTCGAGTTTTTATCATTTTTGGTAATAAAATGATAAAATTTCCTAAACAAAGGTGGTTTAAACGCAGAAGTGAAATTGATTTAAATAGAAACTTACCCAAACTTATGTAGTTATTTTTTAGCAGAAAATATTTTGCTTAATATTTAAAAAAATGTGCATTTTTTGTGATATTTATGTTTGTTGCATTATAATGGTGCACTACTGCATGACTCAACAGGATATAAAGTAATCTGCCTGACGTTATCAATCCTGAGTAAATACTGGAAATTGAAATGTTTCTACAAGTGTTGGGATTATCACTTCAGCTTTTATCCATAATTAATTCTGTGTTAATAAACAGAAAAATTCTTAAGAGTTTTTGTTTGTTTTATTGATTAATGTTGATAAGTTTTTACTTTTTTAAATCGAGCAAAACATATGTGTCCTGTGCTAGCATCATTTGTTTGGGAAAAAAGTAGGTGAAAAGTCAAAACTTTTGACAGACTCCTCAAAAAGAGTTGAGAAATTGTCTACTTTTGAATATTTAATTTTACCTACCAATGTTTGTTTATAAATATGGAGGAATTTTATGGCTTTGTGCAATTATTTTGCAACATGAGTGAATTGTTTTGGGTTGTACAAATTTTTCTATACAACAGTATTTACTGTTTTCTATACTACAAATAAAATTGTTGAAATCTACACATTTTAACAATTAAAAAAAGAAAATGAAATTCCTAGAAAAACCAGTGCTGACACTTCTCAAAGAGAGTACAAAGTGAGGGATAGTTTGGGCTGCTAGTCTAAAAAAGATATAATGAAAGGCATTTGACGATTGTGTGATTTCATATGTGGAAAATTTTTTTTACTATTTTTCAGATGATTTTAGAATGGGAAATCTGGATGCAATGATTGAAATGATCAATTGAACCCCCACCAAAGACCATATATCCGGATCATTAATCTGGTGGACCAAAACTCAACAAAAAGTAGCCAATTACAGAACAATGAGAACAGCCCCTTCGAGGGCTTTCTCATTATTATTGTTTTTGTTGTATTTCAACTAGGACGTTATGACCCATCAAAGTACAGGTCTTTTTTTGGAGGGGGGGAAGAACCTGTCAATGCCTATAACGTTGCAGTCACCGACGCCCAACAAGCGCATTAGAGGCTCTACTAACTGGAAATACTTGTACAAGGAGAGGCTAGGAAAAGCTTATTTAGTCTCCAAATATAATCAAACTGGATAGGAACAAAACAATTTTGGCATACAACCATAATTAAAACAATCAGACGTCCATTCTTAGAAATAGAGACTGACTATATATCTTGGAAACATTCTTTACATCCTATAAAGTGTCAATATAACCTGTGTATCAGACTGCAGAGATGGCTCCAAAACAAATGAAGCAACCAGAAGGGGTATTTTTTGTACAAGCCCAAAATAGGAGCAATCAAACTCATTAGGGAAATACACTTCGATCTTTTAAGCAAAAATATATGCCATCAACACTTGTGCCCTATAAAAACCTTAAAAGTAGTTACACTGGCAAAAAAAATCCTCACAAGATCTGATGGCCTAGTAGCCATTAAAGCAGTAGCATGTAAAACAATCACACCACAATTAGTCATTGAATGTATCCAAAATCTCCAAAACCTAGGGAAGCACAACAACCTGATAATATCTTGGGTGCCAGGACACAGGGGAATTTTGGCCAACACGAAAGCAGCAGACTGGCCAGAGGAGGATCTGCAAGACCACACACAGGCCCAGAGCCTATACTTGGGATAAAAAATCCAGAATCTTACATCGCAGAATGGATCCACATAAGTGGATAAATTATACCAGCACTAGACATAGTAAGCTTGTGTTAAATCAACCCTCACCAAAACTGACAAAATCTGCAGGGAGAGAGAGTCTAAACTCAGAGGAGTGGTAAGACTATTAACCACTCACTGGCAAATGAGAAAACTTACACAACATGGGCATATACAGCGATAATCTCATCTGTACATTATGTAATGAGGGAGTGGAAACAGTCACCCTTATCATCTTAGAATGGAAGCTCAATGGAGATTTAACCTAACATATCAAAAAACTTACAAAATCAAATTGTATCAGTGACCTGATACTCCTACGAAGGATCTAGTGCAGTTAACTAAGGAACTAGGAAGGTTTGATAATCCAGAAAGCTGCAGTGCCTGGGGAGCATGAATGTGTGTCTCAGTATCCTTAGAGTACCATATGATAACCTACCAATGGTATTGACTAGTGATGGTAAATAACATTGGTCCATTCCCATCCACAACAAAGCCGTCACCTACAAGTTGACCCTGATGATGTGTCTTCAGGGGAAAGCTCAGCACAACAACTCAGACATCACAATTAAATGCAATGACACCAGATGAAAATGATGACCTAATAATTATTTTCAACAGCTCCAACCTCTCCTTCATTATACAATATAGCCCCCACCCCAGTTCTCAAGCGAGGAGGGGAAACAAGAGCAGCCTCTACCAGACTCTGGACAATTAGACAATTAGAGATAGCATCAATCAGTTCCTGGACATGGTAGAGCCCAGGAACTACAAGTCACATTCAACTTCATCACAAGAAAATGATAACAAACCAAACGCAGGCATATACAGCCAAGCTAGCTCTAAAGAATTTGATCTGCTCCACAGTGGTGACAAATCATTAGAAAAGAAGAAACAATTCAGGAAAAGACATGCCAATATTGAAAGCAGAGGATACAAAGGGACATTTGGAAGTACAGCAAGTTGAACGAGCACAGAGGCTGCTTATCCAGCAACAGTAGCAACAACAGCTTGCTGCAGCACAATCTGCTGGCATGAAGCTGAGCAGCCATGGCCACCACCCTGGCCACAATGCGGCGCATTTCACCAACAGATGCAGCAGCAAAGTTATAGTGTTGGCTTATAAGCCTCATCTTCTTTCAACCAGTATTCACCGCACATGCAAGGGCAGTTCATCATCTGGACATAGTGCAGCAGGCAGGTGTCCCTTTGAATCCGACAACGGGAAGAAAGGCACCCAATCCTTCACAGATGAGGTTCTCCCTGTTGCATAAGGATCCAAACTGCCACAGAATCCAAATGCAAAGTACCAGTGAGAAATTTGTATTCTTATGGATAAAAACCACAGATATTGAAATAATATGGAATAGTTCAAATCAGTTTTAATGAGGACTACTCCAAATCATTGTTCGAAGAAAATTATTCCTTTCTTCCTTCTTATTCCTTCAATTAAATAGATATTGAATCCACCCACAGACAAGTCACCCATGACGAACGGCATCAAATTTTAGGACTATGCTAATGAAAATAGTAGTTAATTACTAAAATTTAAAATTTACATTTAAAATAGTGATCTTCGTTGAAACTGAAGTGTGGTAATAATCACAGGCAAAGTAAGGAAATTTTCCTAAATTACAGGTTGATATTTTCTATTTTCATGTTTAATCGGAGATGTGTGGTAGTTAGTGACCATTAGAAAAATCTCTCTGATTAAATTATTCGGAACTCGTGAGATGTGCTCTGGTGTTATGTTGGTTTCAGAAAAACATTTTCTTTATCGTGCCAACATTTTGTTCATTATTGAGATCATCTTCAGGGCATGGGATTTACAGTATACATGTATTTGTTAAATTTAAACAATGCTTGTAAATCCCAGGCCCTGAAGATGATCTCAATAAAGATCAAAACATTGGCACTATAAGGAAAACATTTTTCTGAAGCCAACATAACAACAGATTGCATCTTAAGAGTTCCGGATAATTAAATCAGAGAAATTTTATTTTCTTCTTTTAGTCATTGGTGACCCATGTCTCTTTCTTTTACTACAACCTACAACCTTAAAGATCTATTGTTATTGTTGACTTTTCTTTATTTCCAAACATTGGTAGTACGCTTGGTACTGCACTTTTTAACATTTGAAAATAATAGTTCATGGTAGTTTAGCGCTTCCCAGTGTTCCTCTTCACTTGTTTCTGTTGTGTCACTATGACCTTTTCAGATGTCGTACTGTTAAACGAACTAGTAGAAAAACACGGAAAAAGATTTGAGGGAAAACCTTTTGAAGGAATAATTGTGAGATTTCTTTAAATGTTGGGATGATGAATTTTTTTAAAGTTTTTTCCCCTAACGTTTCAGCACCTTCATGCTTGTCTTGGAAACTTACAATTCAATTTTGTGATTTTATCTTTGTACTTTGATTTTATTTGAGAATAAAAATTGGAGAAAATCTTAAACTAGCAAATACTTTCAAAAATGGCATAGCTGAGATACTTTTTTTTTATTTTTTATTTTTTTTAACGGATACCAGGAACTGGAGGAGTATTGTGCACAAAGAAACTCATTTTTGAAGGGGGTTGGGACCAAATTCAGGGTCGCTGAGATATGATCCCTCCGCTACATCCATTGATGGGCGACGGGTCTTTCAATTGTGGACACCGGTCCATTTAGGCATCAGAAAAAGTCCTGAGGCGACAGTGGGGATCGAACCCACGACCGCGTGATCTACTAGCTGAGAGTCTGACGCCGTAACCACTCGGCCACCGCGCTCCCCCTTACTTGATAGATACTCGATTATAACTTTTGATAACTAAAAACAAACCCTTCTAACTTTTTGGAAATGACAGTTTCTACTCACAAAAGTTGTATGCAGCTATCCAATTTTTAAGTATAATAATGCTCACCTTCAGGCAGAAGAAACTAACATGTTTCTACGTGAATTGTACGAGTGGCAATAAATCCACCGCCAACATGATCAGCAGCAGGGTTTTGTATCTGCTCAATTTTGAATGTGTGAAAAAATGAATAATTTAATACAACTAAATATTATCCTAATATGTCATGTATGAAAAATAATTTTAAAATAATTCTTACTGTAAATATTAACTACATAAATGTAACCTATAACCTGCAACCTAAGATAACCTCAAAAAAGAATCCCTGTTTATAGTTTTGGAACTAGGTTGAGTTAGAATGTATCAAAGGGTGCATGAAAAACATAGACTGCATATGAATATGAAGATTTACCTGGGCATATGTCTTTACATTCGGCTGAAGACCGTTTCCTCGGAGTAACAGCGGCAACTAGCCTTTCCCATTTTCTATTCAAAATCTGCATGCTCCAAGCGACGACATCTTTGAGACTAGGGTCCCTTGCTACAAGCCGGCCTCCTTGATTGTTAAAGAGCTTTCTTTTGTAAGTTTTCCGTTTCATTTCCTCCAAGTGACTCTATAAATAAAACGATTGAAAAAAAAAAATGTCAAGAGACTACAGTCAGTTTAACATACCAGTCTTATTTTTCTGTCTACGACAGTCTCAGCCTTCGTACAAACAGCCTCCAGAATACGGTCTAGCCAACTGTTGATTTCTTCAAACTGAGATGTGAATTCTTCAGGACTCCATTCATGAGTCGGGGAAGCTTCATACTGCAAGTCCTTCTTTGCCTCCTATAAATGAATAGAAATATTTTGTCCTAATCAAAACCGTGATGATAAAAATAGACAAAAACTTCAGTAGAGTACTGAATGCATTTTCAACTTTAAATACAATATGAAAAAATCAGCATTTTACCTGACAACTATCGAGAAGATTATTATCCATAATGAGTGACTGATAGTCATTCTTGAGGACGCCCCAAAAATCATCCTTGTTCTCATCCCTGCTTCCCCAAGATCTTCTCCATAGATCAAGTTCAGGGTCTCGCCTGAAATAAGCAACATCAATTAATAATTTTTTTTTTAAGTAGTTTTTTTATGTACTGCAAAATTGTTCGTAGGTACAATCTTGAAGAGATACTTTTCCAATCTGGCCCTTGAAAAAAAAAATCTGGTTTTAGGGTGTGAAGTCTGAAACCTTAATGTCCAAAGGTCAGGATTAATTTAAACTCCTCGGGATTATTGTAGATACTACTGGATGTTATGCTTAAAACTAAGGGATTTTAATACAACAAAAGGAATTTGTAAAATGCTATATATCGGTGATAGATTTGAGCAAATAAATAGCAAACTGCTTCAACCGATTTATTTCCTGATGCCATGCATTTCAGGGCCGATCGGGTTTGTTGGATTAACAAAAAAAACTCCAGTTCTGGCCTATTAAGATGCCTTTTGTTGATATAAAGTTTTCAAAAGTAGATTATTTGTACGAGAGGAACAATGCTTTAGCGAAATTGAGAAAACATGATATGATGAAGTGTGTATGCTAACTTCTAACATTTAATTCAGTTAAATCTGTACTTCCATTTTTGGAACTTTTCTTTTAAATGGGAGAAATGGTCCTGGAGGGTTGCTACTGGGTCTGGGTTAACTTAAAGAATGGCGATATCAGGATTGATAGAATGCTATATGTAATGCAATGGTTAAGGGTTCCATGTTCAATCTCAGCAGCCCTATATACTTACAAATGGGCCATTTTTCAAAAAACCCTGGCAATCCATTGTTTAAATTTCGTAGTTTAAATTCTTAATCTTTGACTGTTATTTGATTAAATTTTTTATTTATAATCACCTTGGTTTCTTCCGGAGGCTGGAATATGGCCTGTCTTTGAGCATCGCGTGCTCTGGACTCTCTAGGGTCATGCTAGAGGGCTGCAGCGACGACAACGAAAAGCTAGTTTTCATTGATGAGTTCTCGAATCCTGAAATAATTTCAAATTTATTGAACAGATCTGAAAAGCGTTATTTATCGATGTCAACGGCAAAGAAGGTTCATACCTCCTGGCATGATGCTCTCTGGATCCGTCAGAGTGCCATCATCATGGATGATAGTGAGGTGCCGGAGATGTTTGGCCAACCGGGTGCTGATATCTGCTGAACAGAACCACCTACACAGCGATGATCTCTTTCCACCACAGATCCGTCTCTTTTTCCTCCTAGGATTTCTAGAAATGTAAGTACTTAATTAATTAAATGAATAATATAAACCAAGAATTTTACAAGTAATAACGCAACAAACATATTTTCTTCAATTTTTATGGATGAATTTCTGCTAAAATCAATCATTTGTTTCTAAATGGTACTTTGAACAGCGCAAGGTTTCAATACAAAATTATGCATTTAAAACAAGAGCCTTCAGAGATCTGAATAATTAAATATTAACAATGAAACATCATTCATAAATGAATAATTTAATGCAAATACGATTATTATTCAGCAAAGAAAACAAATGTAGGAAAACAATTATTTCTCTGCACGCCACTAGGCAATGGCTTGAAGGTAAGATAAATAACTGTTATTAGGAAAATGACATCAACTTCTGCATGCTGAATGTAAATCCTTTAATTCTCTTGCTACTACATTTAACAGCCAATGCTGACACTTAATATGAGGCAAGGTCTCGAGGCCATCGTCAAATAGCAAGTTTTTGTAATGAGAATGTGTAGAGATGATTCCAGCAGTGGTGTTAGGGCGCGAATCAAGAGGTTGGTGTGACACTTTTATAATCTGGAATCGGCCAGCTCATTGATAAAAATGAAAGTTCAAGGCTTTATGGGTAGTAAGGTTAGTGATGTAATAAGGAGCTTGGATGATTTGTCTGAGGACTTTTGATCGGAAGGATTGGATGCTTAGGATGTTAGATGGCTCGGCAGAACCCCAGTTCCACACCATATGTCCAAAGTAGTCACAGTAAAGTTAATTTTCGGTTCAATATCAATTCTAATAGTTAACACAGTTTAAATCTTCTGTTAAGTCGTTGCATTTTAAGCCTTGTAGGGATTCAATGTCAGTCTGCCGTCTAGGTATAGTCATAAGTATTTGATTTTAATGGAAATTGTTACCTCATCGTTACAGATATGTAGTGGATAGGATGACTATTTTTTCAATGTGAATGTTCACTAAGTACATTTTTCTTCATTTAGTTTTGTCCTTCACTTTTTACACCAAGACTGGTGTCCTTGGTAGTTCAAGTTTTTTCAGTTTTTGAAAGTTGGACAAGTTTGGATAGGATGCGAGACACAAAACAACATTACGCCATCGTCTGTGGGGTATCACAATAGGGGTGATGATGGTATTTCGTGGTATAGGTAGCTCAAAAGTGTTAATGGTATAAAAAAAATTGGACCAGATTAGAGTATATAGAAGCCAGCCTCTTTACAACCTGTGCACCACGACCAGTACTGGTGTATTTTTTTTTTTTTTTTTTTTTTTTTTTAACTAGAGCTCCTTGTTAAGATCGAGGCTTTTTACCAGACCTTTTTTTAGATTTATCAAGGGCTCCTGTATCCTCAGACCTGGCCTTTTCCTCTGCCAAAAGGAATCAGAGCCTGGTGCAAGCCTTAGCACAACAGAGGAAGTGTTCCATTCTTCTTCTTCTTGATAATATCTGCACAGGCTTGTTTCTGCCCGAGCGCACATATGCCCACAGAGTCTTCAATGTCCACTTAGCAGTCAACTATTATAGTAGCCCTAGCATGTTCCTAGTTTTTGTAGTTCTGGCATGGTCCTGTGATAAACTTTTTCATATGCCTCTGTCCCGGGCTACATTCCCAGTGTAGCCCATGGATCCGCGTTTTTGGCAGTTTGGTAAGCCACAAAAGGACCATACGTGACCTCAATGAATTTTCTTCATTGCCCCTCTGCCCTATGGCCAGTGTCACCACGACAAGTGTAAATTTATTATTTTACCCAATGTCCTACAGGGCTAAGTATTGGAGCAAGAATGCTCCTTCGTATATCCGTCTGATTTCTTAAAACTCTTTGCCACACCTCCCTCTGAAGCAGAAGATCGGGTGTCTTTAAGAGGATGTATGTCCGGGAGATTTGTGAGCTTTGGTTATGAGAATCACGATGTTGTACATTAAAAAAATAATAATAATTTCACTGTATTCCAACACGCTTAAAGCTTTAAAAAGGAAATATTATATAAAAGTTAAACTTCCTTTTGCGGGAAATTAAACTGCTAACCGTTCGTTTTTAAGGAGGTGGGGTTAAAATAAAACACTTCTACATTGTTAAAAATAATAATTAACCGCAGTTTCACCATTCTAGTTGTGTTTTTATTGGATAACCAATATTGGTTTTCGTCCAAAGTACATATATTTAACGTACCATAAAAATTATCTCTCTTACGCACGCGCGCTGACTGTGCGTGCGTCAGTAAGCAAGAACGGGTGTGTATATGTGTACATATATACA
Organism: Cimex hemipterus; assembly: GCA_039619505.1. Classification (NCBI taxonomy): domain Eukaryota; kingdom Metazoa; phylum Arthropoda; class Insecta; order Hemiptera; family Cimicidae; genus Cimex; species Cimex hemipterus. The sequence continues at coordinate 17,599,749 of CM077109.1, read as the reverse complement.
TAGTCTCATGTGATAAACTGTAAATTTAGATTCCTACTTTATTACTAATAATGTGATTTTTTATAAACTTCGGCTAAATTATACATAATGTAAGGTATTTTGACGCAAAAGATTAAAAATTATTTATTATTATTATTATTATTTTATCAAGTTTGCAAAGAATTCGCGCTTTAATTTACCTTAATTCTTTTTTTTTTTTTTTAATTTTGTTTGAAATCATTGTCTGAACAAAAAAAGAAGGTTTTTAATGTAAATATTTGAATTATTTTGTCTATTCTTACCTGTCGGCAGAAAACTCCTAATGTAAGGAACGTGGGTTCGTCTGCGACTGAGCTCAATTTCGTTTATCAGGAGTATAAAGATAAGAACATTTCTCACTCTACACATTTTTTTAATATTTTTAAATAAAAGGTTTAAAACATAAAAAAATGAATCCCAATGAATCAAACTTTATCTCCCGATCGCTTCATTCCAGGAAGAATACTTGGTAGTAAAATGAAGAAGGCTTAGATTTTGGCCAGGACCACATCGAACCCCTTGTTTATCCCCCTTCGTAATTAAAACAAATGTTAAATAAACTTAAATCTGGGCCGGGCCGTTGCCAAGATTCGGGCTGAAAGTGTAATACGATTTACAACTTTTCCGATCGAAAATGGTGGTGAATTAGGCACATCGAAACGTACGGAGTTTAATTAGGCCTATAAGGTCAATTGGAAAATCAGAGGATTTAATCTGCTTAAACGCACTTTTCACCTGGACAAAGTAATTCACTTGTGATATTTTGCAACCTACTGCCACAGCTACTTTAAACATTTCCAATGTCAAATGTCGAAATATATAGTCTTCCTGAATTGTTTTCAAATTGAAAGATTGATTAATCTACCAATAAGACAAACTATCACGTAAGGATCACTTTTAAAATGATTATTCGGAAATCCGTGAGATGCGGTCTGGTGTAATGTAGGCTGCAGAAAAACATTTTATTTATCGTGCCAACGTTTCGATCATTATTGAGATTATCTTCAGGCCCTGGGTTTAAATTCAACAAAAACATGTAGGCCGTGGAAAAAATTGAATTTATACAATGCAGAAAAGTATTTTCTATTCATGCAAAGTGTTCACGCAACAACACGTTTACGAGTGAGAACGCAGAAAGCAAACACTTAGATAATTTGACTGCCTTTTCAAAATCGGCGTTATTTTTGCGCCAGCACAATATGAACTTTCTTTACGTAAAATTAGGTATTATTAATTTTAAATCACAATTTTCTCTCAGCAAATAACCGTTGTGCCCAACAAATTAACATTTTCCCGCCAAATTTTTGACTTTTTTTTAAATTTTCGATAACTGTTCGATCTTCAAACCGTTTTCACATCAACATAACAGGACGAATTAACCGCAGTAACTTCACATTAACCTTTCTTTACTTAAAAATAAGTCTTATTTCAAATTGCCTTTTTGCCCTTAAATAAACGTTTTTCCCGTCAAACTAACCAATTCCACATCAAATTAACGTCTTTTAACTTTTTACTTTCACATTACCTCTCGTCTTGTCGAATTAACTATTTTCCCGTCAAATAAGTAAAAAAATTTAAGGTTTCATTAAACTGTTTTAACTTCAAATAATCCTTTTTCAGTTCAAAATAAATCTTTTCCCATCAAATTATCCAATTTCCCCGCCAAAACCTTACCTTTTTTAACTTTTCATAAAACTGGTTTTAACTTCAAATTAAATCTTTTTCACTTAAACATTACTGGACACATTAAGCGCTTTAATTTTATATTATCCTTTCAATGCCTAAATTTAAGCCTTTTTAATTTCAAATTACCCTTTTTTCACTTCAAATAACCGTTTGGCCTGTCAAAATAACCCTTTCCCCCGCAAAATTAATTGTTTTTCCAGTCAAATTAACCATTTTCGCGTCAAATAACTAACCCTTTTCTCTTTGAAAATCCAAATAAACTAATTTTAATTTCAAAGTACCGTTAAATCAACCGTTTAAAATTGAAGTTAAGAAAGGGTTAAATTAGGGTCGAAAAGCGACATCTTCATAGCGTAACATTTTGTATTATGAGGCCCTTTCTCTGAAGAAAATGAAGCACCATATCGAAAGGGGAAAGCGAAATATAATTGCGCACAATAAATTGAATGGAAATTAATACGGCCTTTCGTTACTCGTGATAATGCACAAAAGGGAAACACGACGCCTCGCGTAGATTATCCCGGCAGTTAAACTCTCAAAATGTACGTCTTGTTAAAATAATACCGTTGTTATTTTACAAAAAAAAAGACCTTATAGAAAAGGTGTTATTAACTTTCTTATTTTGCATGATTCTTGTGTAATGTCAACCGAGCCATGGAAACAAAAGCCAATTGCGGTAAACTTAGCAAATCTGCCGATGGTTACGTACGGCTGCACACTTTTGCCTCCATTCCCCTTGTAAGGATGATCTTTCCGCGACTAAGAGTCCCCCAGGGGATATATTTTAATCCGGATGGGAAAGACGAGGTTTAAGTCTCATTGTTCCCTTTCATGGTGAATCCGAGGAATGGGTCGTTCTCGTGGCAGTCATTGTTTCTCAGATAGCAATCATTCTCATCTGGCGCTTATTCGTCTAAAAAATGAGAATGGGAAAAAAGACTTTTAAAAAATAAGAACTTCGGTGATTGCTATCTTTAATTATCACGAAAACCGCCATTCTTTAAATTTTCCAAAATAATAATATATATAAAATTCATATAACATTAATAATCTGGCACAATTGCTATAATTTCTAAAATCTATATAGGTTTTATTTCAATAGAAATAAAAAATATATAAAAAAAATAAATAAATAAAGAGAAATGTTAGAAAAATAACCCAGAATCCATGTATGTAACTGTTTTTCACATGATCTTTGTACGATTTAATTAACGACAAATGATTAGAGTTACAGGGTAAAACCGGAACACAGTTACCCGACGCAACGCTATGCGACGCTACTACACGACGCCTTGCCACGTTTTGGTAGGGTGTGCAATCTGTGCGACGTCAGGCGCACGCTACACACAGACACAAAGCGTGTATCACAATAATCACTACGATAATCGCGACACGTGTTTTGTTCACAATACACTATTTTGACTTTGTAATAAATTGTTAGTTTCATTTTATGACCACAGCCATGTAATAAACTGTTTATTAAACTTTATTGTTTTAAATGAAATTATTCCGATGTTTTGATAACTTTTCTGCCGAACCGTCATAAATAAATAATTCTTACAAAAACCTATGCATTTTCGATCACGTTTAATTTTGTGTACATAAAAGTAAGAATATTGTAATTAATATGACGACAAAATTACATGTCCATAGTTTGAAATAAACTACAAAAAATATGAGTGTCCTGTTCTGCCGCTACTTGACGGAAATGGTGTAATTTTATGAGCAAAACCATGAGATGAATTGTTAGTTAAATTTCATAAGCAAAACCATGAAATAAATTGATAGTTACATTTCATGAGCAAAACCGTGTAATAAATTGTTAATTAAATCCCTTAAATTAAAAAATGGTATTCCAAAAAAAACCACAAAAATAAATACTAATGAATTTTTGATTTTGGTTAATTTGGTTTATATTAAAATAAGTATGTTGTAATTAATATAACGACAACAATACCTGTAGTAAATAAAAATATGAGTGATCGGTTCTTTTGGCTTTGACTGTACTCGACGCTACCCGACGAAAATCTGGGCAATTGGGGGTCGCATAGCGTAGATAGGGTAGCGTTGCGTGGCATTGGCGTATTTGCACGGAGGCAATGCAATCTAATAGGCAAATGGACTTTGGATTTGCGTCGGGTAGCGTCGCATAGCGTTGCAACAGGTAAGTGTGTTCCCGGCTTAAAAGTTCTGTTGACAAATGGATGATTGTGTGTCATAAATTAAACGAAAAGATACGGTTTATCAATGATTAAAAAAAAAAGAACCTACGGTGAGATCATCGATTTTATTGAAATTTTTGGAGATATTAGGTCAAAACTACGCATTTATACGATTTTTCTGTGCCTGTTTTATTTCAGGTTATTTTAGGGTAGGATCTTGTTAAAATTATGTAATAAGACCCGCTGTGATTATTATTTTTAAAAAAATTAGATTTTACTGCAAAATTATAAAAATGCCTTTATATAATTGAAAATATTAACTGTTCGGAGTCTGTATTCTTCAATGAATACAGGTTTGTAAACAATAGACTCGACAAATTAAGTTAAGGATTGCCATGGTTACTGTCAGTGCCCAGGGATCGGTTAGAAGTTAGATTTTGAATGTGGCATTTGTACGTTGCAAAAAATGCAAAAAAAGACGTGTAAGCTTTGTTAGATTTTTGTTAAATAGGTGAGCATTTAGAGCGGAGGCTTTGTCTTTACTACATCCATTGTAGACTTAGGTAATAAGCTTTGTTTTGAAGCGTGTAGATTATTTGTTGAGAGAGAAAAAGCCATTCCTGGCTAAAAAACATACGGCATATACATATACATACTCCAATTTAACACTAGAAATATATAATACTCAAAATCAATTAAAATTTTATTACAATCAATTACTCTCTATGTTGTAAGGTTTTGGTTAAAATATAAAAGCTAGTGCCGTGATGAGCAGATTTCAATTACACAAGTCCTGGGTTCGAATCCAGACATACTTTTTGGCTTTTTAATTAATAATAACATGAAAAATATGTGTGGTTTGACCATTCTCCTACGACCCCTAACCCTTAATTACATTTCCGACAGTTTGAACGTTGAAATTGAAAACTTTTTTTAGTTTTTACACTGCCAATATTTGCTTAAAACTGTGCTTAGGCTCATGTTTAACAGCAACTTCACACTAACGTAATCCTCGATAATGCAATTTAACTATCTTTTTTTGTCAGATCTCTTCTTTACACGATATAAACTGTTGACTTTCCTTCCAGAAAGAATTCTCTTCGTTTTTCCTGACGAAATTGCAATCCCGCAGAAAGATTCAGTCACCGAGTACAAAAAAATTTCAAAACCGTTTGTAGTGCATTGCCGTTCGGTCCAAAAAGTACAGAATTAAAATAAATTCACTAATGACCAATTAACATATTATATTACAATTAATTAAGCGGACCACGAAATTAGTAAATTCAATGAAACCATTTTATTCGTCGTCGAGAATCCAATCCGATTCCACGACATTTGAAAAATGATAAAAAGGATGGGGAAAAGTGGGGTTGAGATGGGAAATTGATGTCCGAGTGGATGGAGGTCAAGATAGCTGAAGCCTATCAAGCCGAAGATCGTGGGTTCGAATCCCGCTCGTGACATCGACTTTATCCTCTCAACTAAAAACCTTAATTAATTGTAATGTATAAAAATAAATGCAACGAAGAGCCAATACATTAACTTCTCATCAGACGTATAACCACAACTACTCCCTGTCGAACACATACATTACTTATGACTTCGTCTGAACAAACGACTTTAATTGAATCCGTACACAAGACCGAAACGAAACGAACTAAACATGCGTTACAAACTGCTATTACCACTGCTCGACATACGATCCAAATTTGTATTTAATTACAAAAGATTAATATACACCATGGTTCTCAAACCTATGTGGACTTATAGTATCGACCTCTGAGGGTCAACCAAACATTCCAACTCCCAACGAATCCAAAGATTCCAATCAAAAGCCCTACGAGAAATTACTAACCATTAAATCTCCAATAATTAGCATCAAATCTCACTCTAACCACTACTATCCCAGGTAATCCTCGTCGACTGACACTCAGGTGGCTCTTGATGCCGTACGTAGTGCCATTGAAAAGTGATCATTATTTCTTTTAAAGTAGGTGATTTCTCCTCACATGTTTTTCATTGTCAACAAATGATAATATTCATTTATTTTTTCCAAAATTTTCTACAGCTCTTTAAAAATAAACGTTTTCAATCTATTGGATTTCCTTCTTTTTATAGGGCAATTATCAAACGGGGAAAAACGTGATTTGGACTGTTTAAATTTTCGTTTCGGATAATATAAATTGTCTCTGTAATTGTTTTGCTATGGGGTTTGTCGTGGGTTCTGTTTGATATTCGTGTCGACAGACATCACCTAATAACGGCCTAAAAGCGAAACGCGCCTGACCAAGGGCAAACATGGAACGTACTCAATCAGATACGATCAGTAATGACGAAATCGCTCGCAGATTAGTTTTTGATCGCCTACAATACAATTTGCTCTGTACACACTGATTCCATATGCTGCACTTCGCTTTTATTCGGAAATTGTCATAGCTTTGGCCTAATCTTTTTTACACATTCCCACACTCGGGGCGGATCGATTGGAAAGATGATCATTTGACATTTCCTTCGTTTCCGCTCGAGTGAACCCATTAAGGAAATCTCTTAAGGCGTGAAATGGGCCTTTTTTTCCAAGACTAAGGTCAAACATGCTTGTTAAGATCCTTACCAACTATAAATATTACGACGTTACCGTCGATATATCATCATAACGGGGCATAAACGATCGACTTTCTCCTACTAAAAATTAATGAATACCTATTTTCAGAAACACGGTAGCCCAGTGATAGATTCTCGCTCGTAGTCCCTCTGTCGTGAGTTCAATTCCCACCTTCGCCCCTGGCCTTTTTACACTCCCCTTCTCACCATAAAATAAATACATAAATATGATTTTCTTACATCTATTCTGGCTAATATGTAAGACCATAAGGCAAAAAATGAGAATTTTAGTTCATTACATTTCCCGGTCTGATTGACCAAATTACTGTTCTTCCTTTGTGTATTGCTTAGATTTCAATTACACATGGACAACAAACGAACAGGATTGTGAAGGAGGTCGTTACCACTGAAAAGAAACTCGTCTCTACAATCAATCACAGGACGTTTTTGTTAAAACGTAGTCTAGGCAAGGCCCTGAAGATGATCTAAATAAAGATCGAAACGTTTGAACAATTAAGAAAATGTTTTTCTGAACTTTACATCATACAAGATCGCATCTCCCGATCTCAAAGTAAAAATTTTATAATTTGATTTTTTCTTGAAGACACTTTGATCCAATGAGTGAAAAAGTACATCTAACATTGAAAACGTCAAAAAAGTAAAAAATCTTGTGAGAAAGCAATACCAGCTCATTCGAGACTAATTGCTACCCTTCTGTTTTTGACAACTGGGAGAAATTTTCAAGACCGGTTTCGTAAATGCTAAAAGTGCATCTCTTTTAAAGCATAGTGAATTAAATTAAACCAGACGGCAGAGGTTAACTGCGCAAACTGTACCATAACTGTTTATTGAAGGAAAATATGGGTCTGAATGCAGACTTGATCTTCGTGATTAACATCGCAGTTGTCAGTTTATTCAGCTCAGACGTGACGATACACGCGATAAACTGCACAGATACAAGAAGGGTGTGTAAGCCCCCGATTGGAAAGCAGCACTTCAGTTTCTACGTGGGTCGAGAAAAGGTTCGAGATGGACAGATTGCGAATTAATGAGTTGCCATAAAAGGATAATTTGGAATGAAATTTATTGTACAAGGAGCGGGCCGGGTCTGCGTTAAAATACAATGAGATCGGAGTGTATGATTTATCGGGAAGGTAGCATCAAGAAATGTACGAAGGATTTTGGATTGTAGGCATTGGATTTTGTTAAGATCGGAACGCTTGGGTGTTCAAGTCCATAGGCCCAAATGGTTTTGTGTGCGTGTTTTGTTTTGTAAGTAATGTCAGGTTAGATCGTTCGTCAAGTAGCTTTTCAGGCTTTCGTGTCCTTTCGTCCAAATTGAGGTGATTAGGGTTGCGTACGATAGTTTTATGTTAATCATTAACATTAATTTTCATTTCCACTCGTTTCGAGGTCTGCTTGACCAATTAATATCTTACAATTATTTAAGGTTTTTAGTTGACATAAAAAAGTCAACGGCACGAGCGGGATTCGAACCCACGATCTTCAGCTAGATACGCCGCTGCTTTACCAGTTTACATGACATTTGAAAAATGGCAAAAATGAGGGATTATTCAAAGGCGTGGTTGACATGGAAAGTTGGTGTGGTTCGAAGTCACGATATCTCAAGTGGTAGAGCAGCGACGTATCAAGCCGAAGATCGTTGGTTCGAATCCCGCTCAAGCCATTAACATTTTTTATCTCAACTAAAACCTTGATTAATTGGAATATTAGTTTTTATTTTTAATGTGTGCTGCTTTAGACAATTATGATGATTTTGAGTTCACTCAATGTGTAAGCAACAATGAAATTTATACGCTATATTAATTAACAACAGAATGTAATGATTAAAGCCAATGGTTTTTTACCGCCTAACGTTAAATATTAATTTAAATTTTTATCCGGTGTAGTTATTAGCAAGACAATACGTTTGAATTTTACATTGGCTAAAACTATTTTATTTTTATTTGAATTTATTTAATATATCATAATCAGTTTAGCATACTTAGTGCATCAAAAAAATGCATTTTATTAGATTTATGTTTAACAAAATAAACGTATAATAACCAGCGCTTAGATTTGTACAATAAAAAAAAAAGATTTATAGAATGAAACAGTTATTGAAGCAATAAAATGGGAATAGGTACCTGTGTTGCAGCCTACTAAATGAATAGTGGGGTCGTGGCCATACCCCGACAAGGCCCTGAAACAATTAAAATAACGTATTAAAAATAGAAAATCAATAATTTTTAAAAATGATTACCCCAAAATATAAAATATATGGGTAAGCTAAAACAGATTGTCTATTGCCTACAATTTACTACTAAGGATTAAAAATCCTTTAAACGACGCTTAACGGAGGGCATGTTATCACAATTTTAGGCGACAGGGAGTTATAAATTATGGTACATTTTATAAAACACGTATTGTTGCTTGCTTTTTATTTTTTATTTACTTCCGTTCTCGTTCTTTTCTATATACTTCTATGTACGTTCCTGGCCAGAGTATGTTTATGATGTACATGGCAGTGTTAGGAGTCATACTTTTTTCGAATGCTTTCCCCATGGGTCGCCATCGCTCAGCAGATAATCACAGGATAATTTTAAAAAAACTTAAAAATGTAACGTACAGTCTAAAAAAATCAGTCCTTAATTGAGGCTCTCACTTGTCTATCCCTCAGAAACCAAAACAAAATCGGTCTAGTATAGGTTGCAGTTGGAAAATATTGTATGTGTATTCATGATCTTCTTGTTAACTCTGTTAAGTCTGTTAGGTCCTGTTAGAATCGACTAGTTAACATTGCTCGAACTAACAGGCCAATGTTAGAGGTTAGGTCGAAAATGCTGTAACATTGCTATCCGTTAGGGCGTACGTAACCAACATGGCAGCCAGGAATTTAACAGCTGTTTTTAGTTTACACGTATTTTTATTATTAAATACGCATTACTTAAATCAGACCAATTCATTTTTTTTTTTTTTTTTTTTTTGGTTAATTTCTGACCTTTATACTCTCATTCAGAGTACATACATCCCTTACTCTATAAACTGTAGACTGTTAGACGTTAGGATACAGGTTAGGTATGTCGGCACGGATGGAAGCGTGTCATTTGTTAGTGCTTTCGAGTGCAGATATAGCATTTTGAATGAAGAACTTGATTAATTCTCCTTCTTTTATTAATTTCTGGCATCTTACAACTTATTAATTACACCTTATTTTTGGTTGTTCCAGTTGCCATACATAAAGTTTACAAACAGATGTACATACATCACCAAGTATCAACTTACGCAAGACATCGAAACAAATGATAAAAAAATATTAGGGCATAAAAAAAGATAAACAAACATGGGAAGGAGGATGAGTGGGAGCGTGGTTAATAGGTCTGCTGTATATTTAAAATAAGAGAGAACCAAGTATGGAACCCTGTGGTACTCCGTACTTGATTGAGGTGTTTGATAAGTGAACTGAATTTTGTTTTATTGTAGCAATCATGACGATAAGACGCGAATGATCATTAGCATAATTAAAAATTCCAACATTTTCCACCTAGGGAAATAAACGGTAATGGTCAACCGAGTCGAAAAACCTTTGGGAAGGCCCAATACGTTATTTTGATTTTAATTGTTGTACTTGCATCTTTTGAAGAAAAAAAAGTGATTTTCTAAACCTGAATTGATTTTCAGACTTAAATACGATTTTTTTTTAACAAATTCAGAAAGGCAATCTATCGTAGAGTACACTTTCGATAGCCTTGTGAAATATCGAAAGCAAAGCAGTTAAAATTATTAGGAAAAAACATACACAGAAGAGAGAGAACTTGGTAAAGCATCACTTTCTGATTTTGTATCAAGATTACCACGATTAATGAGGAGATAACGATAAATATTCAGGGAATATAGCAGTACTTCCGGAACAACTAATTCTAAATAAAAACCTATTAACACTTGCAGATCCAATGCAAAATATGCATTTTCACTAGTGACAAAAAAAATCCTCGTTCCATCAGCCGGCAGGAAGAAGCGCAGGATTCGCACATTGCCTGCACGGAACCAGCGATATAGTTAATTAAACACTTTCACCAAACCTGCGATGGCTAAACTTTCATTTTTTCCCTGTTCTTCTCTCGGACCTCACGATATTCAAATAGCGACTGGGAAAAGGCGATTCCGATCTGGCGATAATGACAGGAACGAGGGCTGTGCTAAAATCACGCCCCTACAATAAAAATGTGAATTTATTAATAGGGGAAGGGACGATGAAGAACAGATTTCTTAAAACTGGCATCGCAAATTTCCAAGGCGAAGTACCACCGGGCCAGTAGACGATTAATGATTGCAAAACGTAGCCCACTTGCATAAAATGACATCATTCCTACTCGCTATTGATTTTCCTTAATAGCAACTGCACGACTAAGTGAAAGTATTTAACACAATTAGGTTTCCCTTCGAAGAAGTAGAAAAATCAGTACTGAGTTCACCTAACTTCAGTCGTCGTTCCACAACTGAAACGTGAAAACTTACACTTTTTACAAGGGCAGATAGAATAGAGCACCACAACCATAACACTTGTTGTTGTTTTTTGTTTATTTCTTTAGTCCCAAAGTAGTTCGTAAACAGTCAGATATTGTACCTTTTCCACAAGGTTTACACTACTAACAAAAGATCTGTAGACGTAAAGATCCTTCATGCAGAGTTTAGGAGATCACTGTTGAAGAGGACATCAAGGTGGTATGAAGAAAGTAAAAATACTTCTCGCAAAGACAGCCGATTAGTAGAAATAGGAAATCCTACTCAACTGATAGAAAGTAAAATGTAAAATGCCAGTAAAAATATGTGACTATCACAGATGATCAAAGTCGCCCAGTACAGAGACAACTCCCATTCTATTGACCTTACGCAGAGTGGGCGACCAAGGCCCGAGGGGTTAAATGCCTGGGCAGACTCGTACCCCACACCTAAAAGGTCCGGGATTTGGTCGGCTCATGTCCTACATAAATTTCTTTGACTTGTTCACAAATCCCAAGATTTTCGAGCATTTTATCTCGGGGAGTGATTTGGCTCCTCCGCTCCTTCAAAGATTTCAAATCTAGACATAGCGTACCTATCACACTTAGCCAGGCAGTGCCTTGCCGTTTCTTCTTTTATTTCGCAAAAGGGATCTGGTAGAGTATGAGGTGGCTTCTTATAGGGCAGTAGCCCATCAGGATACCTATCAGCCTCCTAATTCCCTTCCTTGAAAAACAGAATAGCCATTTCGATTCTGCTGATTTGATCACCTTAATAAACTCTTTCGCCTGATTGTGCCCGGGGGACATCTTCCTGTCCTGCAATGTAAAACTTACATACTACACCCATACGAAGAAATTTTTACATCATTTAAGAAGACGGTGGGATATTAAAGTCTTATGCCAGGCATGAGTCAAGCCAAAAGACTCGCAAAAACAACCCTAAGAGGAAATCTTATCGACAGAAAGGAAAGAAAAACACTGTCAGGTTTATATAAGATGCTTCAGTAAAATAGCACTTTAATAAAATTGGATGATAGATGACCAATGTCGACTATGTCTACAACCAAAGCACAACAGCACTCATTCTTACTCTACAGCCCTGTAATAACTAGGGAAGTCCTGTGTAGTATACTAGAAACCATAGCCCAAGACGAAATGAATTAAGTAAGTACTGAATGTACTTCATTCAAATTTTCATTAATGAAAAAAATAATCTTCCGGAAAATCCATTAGCAGAGGTCGGACACAATAGATGAAACTTTATGATTAGTCTGATTAAATTGGTTGGCAGTTGGCAGTACTCCTGAATTAAGTCCGTACACCTTGATTAATGTGTCAATAGTCAGATGATGGGCTGGAAATTGTCTTTTCCACAGTAGGCATTTATTTCGGTCTAACGTAGACCATCATCAGTGACGTTTTTTTATAAAGTTTTTTTTTTGTTTTTTTTTTTACATCCCTACAAGTTCAGAAGTGGATGTCATGACGACTATGGACAAGGCGAGTGATCTGTCAAGGAATTTCTTCTGACATCTTAAAAAAACTGGCAATAGTCAATGAAGGACTTCTAAATAACACGAATCCAAGAGGACCCAAATGCCATCAGCTCCTGGACCGTTGAAAATTGACCCAGTCTCGATATCTAGAAGACCCAGTTTTTGAATCGATGTCTTGTGTATTAATTTCTTTTCAGCCATTTGTCCAAAACCTAAAATCGCCCTTAATCATACCCTGGACACCCGACATTTCCCGAAACTCTTACAACTGCTTCTCAATCATCCGCCAATTCCGAAAGCCAACACGTCCCAAACTTGGTCTCCATTTCAAAACAGCCGTTTGGGCATCGGAGGACTCACTAGCTTCTTAAAAGACTCAAAGAATCTGTACTGTATATTTAGATCCCCAAAGATGTCTACTTCCTTGGTTCCTTTCTCTTTCAAATAATTTCATCCCATTCCTATTTAAATATTTATAATCTGCTAGAATTTAAGTCTTAAGTCGCCACATTCGTTCCCACCCTCCTGGACACTACCACGAATTCACGACTTTTAGTCGATCAAGGAGCCTTCCCTCAACCATTTCTACAATTTAAGTCCTGCCTTTTTGATAACCTACTGTCCCTCGTCCCTCCAAGGGTAATTAATTTTCTATTTGTACGGTACCTTTGATTTTCCCCTGTTTGTTTAATTAGATCCTTCTTACTTATATGCTATAACGTTTAAATTTTATTTATATACATATTCAGTTTGATATGGATTGTGCCAAATGTTCCCCGTTTGGTTATACAACAAGACTCATAATAAATTTGAATTTGTTCTTCATCACAATGGCCTTGCGAATGATTCTTTTCTAACGTCATTTTCACTTTGGTTTCTTAACAGCGTACAAATCTGGCTCAAAAATGTTGCACTTTAGTGCGCGGCTTAGACTTAGGGGTTTCCGTCAAGTTGGGAGCCGAAGTAACGTACAGCATGTTAGAAAAAGGTAGATTTTTAATTAATTCTTTTGCGCTATCATTATATCCAATTGGATTAGTGCAGTCACCATGGTGGTCACGAAATGTCGATGTGAAAATATCATGGGACTATATTGAGGGTTGTCCGCTTTTACAGGTTAAAATTACAAATATTCCACACCAATCCTAAGACACCACAAAAATAAAAAGAGTTCAGTACCACCGTCATAGTTAAGTTACGAGAGTTTTAATTACTTTTTGTTTATTTTAGTTTTAAATCTGCTTGTCAGTAAGTAGCAGAATTTTCGTGTCGAATTTCATGATACTGACTTCCTTAAACGTGCCTGTAAGTGTGTCAGGGTGTCGCTGAAGCTTGAGTAAAAAAAAGTAAAAGTGTAGTTTATTACAAATGCAAATCGTATAACCTTGCGACGTAATATCCATTAGGGACTTTAAAAAACACTGAAACTCAAACAGGCCTCGGGTATTTGTTTCTTTATTATCACGTATGTTGCCATAGGAAGGTGCTGTGTTTCTTTTTTTTGACTAGATTGAAAATTTTAGGTTATGCTTTCATTTTTGTCGATGGGACACTTTTCTACAAATTTATCGGCCAATTACTCAAAAGTTCTCGATATTTTGCATACTAAAATGTAATATTCAGACAAAAATTATGGGTTTAAGTACAATTTATGAAGGTCTTATTGATATTAAAAAGAGGGTTTTGTATAATGGAAAAACCAGGATAAGGTTGCAATATTGGACTTGGCGTACCTCGCAAGTTTGTATAAATACACATAAAGAGATCTACTTCCACTTCAATGGCTCTGCCCAAGGTCCCAGAATTGCATACAAAGGTACCGCAAGGAGGAATTCTTAGTACTTCTTTATATGCAATTTATGTTCCAACTTGGTTTTAATTCTTCTACAAAATGTGACCATTGCCCATTATTCAAATGACATCCGTCTTTACACAACTGCCAAGAGCATTGAACTGTTGCACAGAGATTGCGGAGGAATAGCATGTTTCCGAGCTATATCCATTTTCTAGGATATGGTTCGTAAACATATTGCATGCTAGCAGTATTGGCGTTCCATTTCCGGTTACATCGGAAGTCGAGTTTCTCGGCCTGCATCCGACTAGAAAGCTATCGTGGAAAAGGCACATCACATGTTTGCTGGCAAGACGTGAATTGAATATCCTAAGGAGGCTGACTGGTAGGGCGATGATCTGGAAGTAGGCTTACTTTTTTACACATCGATAAATCAAGTGACAAATGACTATGTCTTTATTTTCAATGCTCATGCTACTGATTAAGTTCTACATCGGGTTTTCCAGAATCCAGAGGTTTTTTGGCAATTGTCTAGCACTCGACACTGTGGCTTGTAAAAACCCGCCTGAATATATTTCAGAATTACAATGTAAGCAGTAAAATTGTATTTTAATTTTTTATGGAAGTTGTTCATCTTTTACATTACCAGACAGATTTTTCTTTGCAAAAAAAGATAATGGAGAAAAAACATGCTTTTGCACCTATAATGGACTGGATAATCAAGTGATTTTCAACCAGAGGTTTTTACAGGGATTTAAAGGTTTACTTGAGAAATCTGTTTTGTAAATTTATGTTTAACAGCAACCCGAGGCTAGTAACGGTTCTCAATTTTTCCAAATTTCCATTCCTACGCGGCTAGGTATCTTTTCAATTATCCCGTCCAGGTTCTATCGACCTGCTCGGAATAATTTAGAGCCGAGGTGGAGAAGGCAATAAAGCTGCGGGACGTTGGAAAGTTACGATCCACGGGTCGCGTTTGCGGGCGAGCCTGCATTTTTTACGTTTCTACCTTATATCGGCCCCTCGGCGGAATAGCAAAAGGTAACACACATCTCGGCACTGGGATACCTCACAAATCGTGGAAGAAATGGCATTTGGAATGTTTAGAATATTAACCTGGATAGAACGAGCGGGATTCAAACTACTAAACACGCCGCTCCCTAACCAAGACATTAAGTTAACTCAGTATTGTGATTGAACAGGATAATCAAAATTTTAAAATCAAGAAGAAATCTCAGAAAGATCAGTGATATCTATAAATAAAAGATCTTCCGGCATCTACGTCTGCGGCACCAACTTCCCATCTCAATCCGACGTTTTGAATTTTCCCTCCTTTTTTTGCCAATTTTAGGCACCAAAAGGCGGGGTTGAGAAGGTAAATTAGTGACCGAGTGTATCGAAGTCAGGATAGTTCAGTTGGTAGAGTAGCCTATCTAGCCGAAGGTCGTGGGTTCGAATCCCGCTCGTGACACCGTCTTTTTTATCACAACTAAAAAAATTAATTAATTGAAAATATTAATTGATCAAACGGACCACGAAAATTAGTGAATTTTTCCCAAAAATGTTGACAAATAAAAACCCATTGCAGTTAAAAACAGTTGGGTCAAGATGACCCGAGGTTGTAGTACATATCCGGGCGTTTCGCGGTGTTGACCAAAGGTTAAGAATCAAGCAAAGGTTAGTTTTTGTGAAACCCATAATTACTCGCAATGCAATAGACAAACAACTCTCACAAAACGGTAATTATAATTGTACAAATATTATCCGTTCAACTCACATCCAGAGGAGATATTTCCGTACATATCAATAAATCTGTAATAACTTAAAAAGCGTAAAATAGAAATATATTCGAAGGA
Organism: Cimex hemipterus; assembly: GCA_039619505.1. Classification (NCBI taxonomy): domain Eukaryota; kingdom Metazoa; phylum Arthropoda; class Insecta; order Hemiptera; family Cimicidae; genus Cimex; species Cimex hemipterus. Next base: position 17,583,633 of record CM077109.1, on the reverse strand, counting down.
CGCTGGGAAGGCATCGAAAACGAGATGAACTCTCGATAAAACCGCCGTGATACACTGTAAACACAGTGCCTAGTTCATGGAAATAATTGGCATTGAATTGCAGATAGCATCATCTTCTGGAACAGAAGCCGTTTTCAGGACGGCCTCGTGATGTAAGTGAAGGGGAGAGTACTATGCGGTAGAAACTCGTTAGTCTTCGGCAAGTAGGAAGTCTTCAAATCCCGGCCGGTACAACCTACTGCCCTACTGGGCAAGTGCAAGCGGCAAAATTGAGTTCAACATTGAAAACCTTTTAAAGACATAATTATGAACTAATGTGAACACTTTTTCGTAATTTGAAACGTCTCCGTGATTATCTAGCTTACTTATCATTTACCCATTACAATACGAAAACAATATTACAGACTGTATTTTCAAAATCTGAGGTTTACCATAGGATGAGAGAGAGAGAGAGAGAGAGAGAGAGAGAGAGAGAGAGAGAGAGAGAGAGAATAGTGTGAGAGAATAAGAAATAGGGTTAGGAGATAGAAGAAGAGGTATGTGAGAAGAAAGGAGGAGTCGAAGGGAGAGATAGGAAAGAAAGAAAGGAGTTTACAATGGGTAAGAATAATCGTAAGGAAAAACATTGCGTTTGTCATATTTCGAATATACCTCTCCAGCCAAAAGTATCCTTTGGAGGACAATAAATTCATTATTAAATACGATATATAAATACTTTTACTCGTTTTCAACGAAAGTGAAACCGTACCGGGAGCTTTTTAATAATCTAATGCACTTCCCGTATAAATACCGGGCGCGCCGCATGTCGCAGTCCATCATTTTCCCCCCGTTTACCATGGGGTTGAATTTAAGGGGGTTGGGGGTCTAATTGAACGGCTAATAACTCAAAACGGTTGAGTTTACAACGCCTTTTAATGGGCAGGGGTAAATTAAACCCTTACATTTCCTGGCACTAATGAACTTTGTTTATTTCCGAGTTTCACAACAATTACAAAGCCGTTAACGTGGCAAGGAGGCCGAGTTTTCCTTATTTAATTGAAGATTGTAAAGCAACAACTGTGGACTTTTCTGTCTACTTAGAATGAAAACGAAACCCAAGTTGTTCGTAAAATATAATATATACAAAAAAGTTAGATACCATGGTCACAAGCTACCTCCACTCTTTTCTCTCAGATGAACGCTGAAATATTTGTGTGAGCTAAATCAATTTTAACTAATGAATCAAAGCAATCATAAAAATGGTGGAATACACGAGACTTTACTACGACTCCAATTTGCTCAAGTTCTGCAGCGTCTGAGCAAAATGTTGTCTAGGTACAAGCACAGCATAAGTCACATGGGGGTAACGGAAAAGATGGGCGAAGCGGGTATGACCGGGACCCCCAACCTCCGGAAACCTCTGACGCAAAAAATGAGCTATTTAAAGAAAAGTCACATCGTTGGTGAGCTATGGCAAGGAAACTCTCTTATCACGATCATGTCCACAGGTCGCCCTGGGATGTCTGACTCGTAGAAGGTCGATTAAGGTTAGGCCATGTGTTGACACAGACACATATTTGAAGATCAAAATTTGATGTTCCCCACCATCTTGAAGGGTGAAATTCTTTGACTCCAAATAGAGAGCGTGTAGGAATGCAACCCGATCCGAAAATTCAGCTTGATCCCTGCGGCTTGATCCCACTGATCCAATTCTTAGAGGAAACAGGGTTGTTTTGTTGTGTATAGTAATAATCGCGTGTGTCGACAGTAAACGTATGTATCAGCGCGAATGTGTGTGAAAGGATCTATGGCTGAATATTACCCAGAGTACCCTACCAACCCTCAATTAGATTATTATATTTTAGTGCCAAAGGCCGGTGTTGTTTGGAAGCGTAGCGTTGAGACGATGTATCGAGGTCTAACCGTGCGTGCATGTTGGTGAAAAGAGAGGAGAGAGAGAGAGCAGTTGGCTGGGGTCCGGGTCGGTAAGTTGGCTGACTCTACATCGGTTGATGGGACTCTAGTGCAGCAGTGCTGCGGTTTGCCAGTAGCCGAGAAGGCTATGTTAAGAAGACGGAGTTCGAGGCTAACGCTGAGTGTACCCTTGTCATCGTCGTAGGTACTTCATTGGTGATACGCGAGAACTCTGCTGTCGTTGTCTATTAGTGATCGGTGACAGTCAGGTAGACAAATCTCGAGTTACTAGTGAGGAGACCTCATCCGGTTGACTGGTCTGAGAGTAAGGGTGAGACCTCGTAGGTTTGACACGTCTTTAGCCAGTGGGCCAGTGATACGCACTGATTCGCTGCAGAGTGGAGGACGAGACCATTCTAGAACAGGACCTAATAGGTACCCACTACCCACAGGAATAAATGGTGATGGAGGAATATCGACTACTCCATTGAGTGAAAGGTATGTAAATGGGAAGGAATCCACTTCATATTACGTAAGTGTTAATTTATGAACTGATTGCGTTGGGTGTTGAAATGTCATATTTGCTGACAACACACACGGATGCTGGACGGAAAGACCCCGGCCTGCCAAAACCCGGATTCGGTAATTCTCGATGGCTGCAGGTAATTTAATGTAAATTACAAAAACTGGAATTGCCGCGGCAATTCATCTCAACCCTATACACGCGTATAAATGTACATGCATAGGGAGATTTGAGCTTATATAAATCAACAATCAGCAGCTACAAACCTGATCACTTTCCGAAACCTTGTACACCACTTATACAGAGATAAACATTCTGATTATTTCAACAGACACCTGATAATATTTGATTGAACAACCAACCGTACTTAGAAAATCGACGTCTGTTTGTTTATAGGGCAATTCCGACAACGATGTTTAAAAGATCTCAGCGTCAGCGAATTGGATAGGCACCCCGCCGCCATTTCCATTACAGGCAATAAAATCGAACTGCGGATTGGATTAACTGCAAGCCCCCTTTTAGACGTTTTTAAAATTAAGGCCGACCGGAAGTTTCCAGGGCAGAGGCGCTTCACCAATCTTGTCACTGGTCCGAAGTCTTTCAACAATACTAGAAAGTCTATTGCAAATGAAAGACCAAAAAATATGTTTTTGCCTAAGGGAAGATTTAATCTTGGTTGTATTCATGTATTAGCTCCACAAAACCAGCACGGACTCAATATCTGCTTTATTGACCATAAAAAATAGCTCCTCCCCTCATCCTCTTGTTAAGAATATTCTACATGCGTTACAGTTTCCGGCTGAGGTGGTTACCTTACGTCTAAGCCACCAAATTTCAATCCTAACCTACGCTATCAATTCCATCAAGGCGGAAAATAAACCAACATTACGGTTGATCGCCTTTAAAAATAAATAAAAAGGTTGGGGATTATTCAATTTAAACAACTATTTAGCAATTTTTTAAAATTTCAGTCCGCACAACAGGACTTGAATACAAAGAGTACAGTTTGTTCCTCTAAGCGAATATTCTCCGGCTCCAAGGACCCGAACACCATTTGTGTCAAATCAAGCAAGCCGAGGACCGATAAACTCATTTGTATTTGAAGAAAATCAATAGTATGAGACCTTGGCATACTTGGGATCAAGCAAACTGTAGTCCTGGTTATCTTGAACATATCTAGTCCCAATTTTTAGCATAATCGAATAAAAAATGTTTTCTACAAAAAAAATCAATTTAAAAGAAAGTACATCTAGCTAGTGGATTATCCCAACTGATAACCGTCAGGTTAATTGCAACCCCGCATATAAAGCAATTGAGGCCAGGAGCATAAACCTAAAAACCTTTCTCGTTTGAACTCTCAATTAAACATTATTTTGCAATAGATACCATTTCATTAAAATTGTTCTAATGGGTTGTTTTTAATTGTTGATGAACGTTTATATGTGTGTGTCTGTGTGAAACGACCTTATTACCGCTATTTACGTTTTCCTTTTCCGTTGTAGAAAAAGTAACGATTTTCTATGGATCTTCACCTCAATGTAAATAATTCAGTTCGAGACAAACTTTCTCGGTTTTATTGGGGGTGTTTTTACTGCCGTCTAGAACTGGGGGGAGCGAGTCGGCTCCTCCCTAACCTCTCTTCCATTACTAGAATTAGATATTAAATTACAATTTACAAGAGGGATACGCAGACGTAAAATTCCGGCGGTAGTTCTGCGGTCGAATTTATATCCAGACCCGGCTCGTCAGGCTTTGGTTATTTAGTGCAGTTGGAAGATGTTATCGGTTTGTATAGATGACCTTTGGCTGTTTTGGCCTGGGTCGAACAATTCTTGAGTCAATCGTTCCTCTTGAGCGTTTAACTTTAAAAGCAAAGTTACCATCTTTTTTTTTAAACAATGAACGACATATATAAAATTTGTTGTGCATATTTGCTTTCACGCATAAAACGTACTTTTTTTGAAACGGAAGGACATGAAAAACCTACAAATAAATCACGTTTTAATCGAAGTATTTAAGGGTTTAAAAACCAATCCCGCTTTACAGTAGTGAACCCCGGAAATGCTCGTTACAGGCCTGACATGGGAGTCACATTGAACCGGCATGGCTCGGTACGTAAAGACTAAAAGGACTCTGATGTACAACCCTTAAAGTGAGGTATTCTTCCCCAAACCACTTCTCACTAAACAAAATCCTACCACCAACCCCTTTTCTTCCCTATCCCATTACACCTACAAACATAGTCTTGGGATAGACAGAAAATATTATCTGCGCCATTAACTATAATTATGACTGACTGATTCTTCTTTTTCTAAATATTCAAAAAAACCTATTGCTGGTTACTGATCAATCTCTAATGGATAAAATCAACCCTAATGAATGAAGGGCGTATCACCAGTAAAAGTGAAGCCGAAATCTCCCGCTTGCCCCTCCCTAGGGGGTGGATTAATGGTGTGCGCTTTAACCAGTGCCGCACATAAAGGGATACCCAAACAGTGTTCGAAATGCATCGCCCAAATCTCCCACGCACTCCCTAGGTAGAGACAACTCTATCGCCTTGGTGTAGGAGCTCCGCTAGCGTCGAAACCTCCGGATAGGGTCCGAACGCGATTTCGAATTTAATGGAATCCCTAACCATAGATGAGATCATACCTAAAATAAAGACTGCTCTGATTGTCGCCATCGACAAGTACCCCCAGACCTCCCCGACAACCATTCCTCACGCATTCGAGGACCGCCGTCAGCGTAGTCATAGCTCCTCGCTCTCGGCAATCCGATCCGTCCGATTCCCACGAGGTCAGGAGGTATTTTGATGTCATAGGAAAATACTACGGTCCATGCCCTCTTCTCTAGGTACCCGGCCAATCAGCCACTGAGAGTCCTTAGCCCATGCAGTTGGGCACGAACTTGGAACGAAAATAGGCTGCCCCGGAGTTCAGATGGTCCGCCTCCCCCGCCCGTACATATATATTAAAAATATATATATTTAGACATGATCTGGTACCCTAACCCGCGTGTACCTCTGATGCACCACCCGCCGTTCACGGGCAGCTCGGTAGGCGTAGTCTTCGCGTCCTCGCACGCTTCCTCGGTCCTGTCTTCCAAATGCATGTAGAGCCAAGGCGACCATGAGCGCCACGAAACACGAGGCAGTTTGTGTTTAAAGAAATCGTCACGTTCTCAAGACTACAATATTATTGTGTGACTGGAAACCCCCTTGTAACCAACAGAGGATTTGGCTGGAGTCCCCTAGGAACGCTGCATAGTCACAGGATTTGGATTGAGAGTAAAAATGCTGTCAATTCAGCTCTAGTCTCTCAGAAAGGCGATTTACAATGACGTTAAATAAGGTTGGTTCGAGAAAAAACCCTTGTGGGACCCGCTATAATATTTCTTTAAGGTGGCCTTATGCAAGATGTACCAAGAAAATGCTGTTTTTTTCTTAAATGCTTAGGAAATCAATATCACATAAGTTTACATCGAACTCCTCAATGCTTTCTCCGTCGCAATAAGTACCATCACCATTTCTTTCAAATATTTGTGGTCGAGTAGTGAAATAGTTTTTTTTCTTCTTTTTGTTTGTGAAAAGACAGAAAGAAGACCTAAACTCCTTTGTTGTATAGAACGTTAATGTTTTTGGTCGCTTTCTACGTCGACTTGATTGTTTCCTTACTTAATATAAAAGAAAATTGGATGTGTTACGTTCTGCACGAAAAAAGAAGAAAAAACAGACAAAATTTTTGACGTTTCGTTCGGAAACGTTCATTTAAATTTAAATTCAACTTATGAACTTATAACATTTCAGTGTAACAACAGTGCCAGCATTTGGTGCAGTAGGAGGTCGTCGAGAGCTTGCTTAAAATTCGTCGCCGATTGATGATTGTCTGATGGATTGGTTTTCACAGATCCTATCTCCTCAATAAAACTTTCCAACCATCTTTCATTAGAATCCCCTTCACCTTGATTAATATTCCGTGCAACTTGCCCAGCAGGATGACCGAGATTGAGCTCACAAAAAGGTATTCCAATCGCCACGTTCACTTTTAATACTTTTAAATGTCAACAAAGTAAGAATAATATATAACTTTCTGAACTTTTGTATACCTGAAAATTCATCACAAGCACTTATTAATAAAAGATTTTTAATTTTCTTCTTCTTCCCAATTGAGAGTTCTTTCCCTGAAATTTACCAGGGATACCTCACGCATTTTTGGAGAATTTTCATTCAATTTTTTGGACAAGATTTACTAATTATCATTAAAATTAATATTAATCAAATATAAAAAAATATGGCAGTACTAATTATTATCATAATTACAGGGCCACTGTAGATCGTTTCCAATCGCTATATGTGAACGTATCGAAATATTAAAAAAATAAAATATATTCCAAAACAAAACTAAAAATTTTCAGATTGGCCTAAAATCTTTCCTTCGGTCTTCAATTGCCAGCGGTTTCGTGATACCGTCTAATTTTTCCAGTTACTGCCTTTACTTAGCTAGCATATATGATTGTCTCGATGACAGTTACGCCATTTTGAACTGAATTGGTTTGTATTGTAGTTTTTGTGTACTATCAATTTTAACGTAAACACGTAAACCCTTGTGTGTGTGTGTGTGTGTGTGTGTGTACACATATCGTTTGCATTGGTGTATTACCTATTCGTCCGTTTCCTTTGTACTTCATCCCCCCAGATACTTTTGCCGCCATTTTTTCTTCCTCCTTAAACTTGATTAAGACATGTTTTATTGGTAAAAGTAAACGTTCATGATTTACGAAATAGTTTCTTCCTGTGACCTGTCGACCCCGTGGCCTGTGGTACGGCTCCAGGTGGACTTTTTAACAGAGGGCTGAACCCCGGCGTGAATCTCCTTGAACTGTTGGTGAACCTGCAAAAGGTCGTAAAGATGGAGAAACCCCTGAGGGCGAGCGTTGGTTAAAAATATCCGCGAAGAAAAATAAAACTCGACGGCCCGAGGAAGGGAGATCGGCCAAGACCGGAGGAACGGACTAAAAACTCCAGATTGCAAGAAGCCTCCGGTTGGAATTGATGGCCGACAATTAAAAGCCTGTAATTCCGAAACAAGATGTCCACGATTGATTTAAAGAAACGGAAAAATTAAAACAAAATCATAACCAAGATCATCATGACTATTTTTAGATATCGAGAATAGCTAAAACAATGGAGCATCAGTCATGTCCTCTTAGTCCACTGACGAAAATCTGTCATTTGATGAAAAATATCCCTAAAAACATAATAAACTCACGAAAAAAAAAACTTAATAGGAACGAAATGAAGATCTTTCAAAGTAATAAAAGATGATGTTAAAAAGTGAACACAGAGGGCAAATGTGAAGCCAGGAAGACATCAAAAGTAATAGATGAAATCATTTAGCTCAAAGTGGGCGAAGGGGCATAGTGACAAAGTAAGAACAAAATATTTGGATGTTCACCTAAAACAAAAAACATCAACCGACTTGCTGCTTGAATAGAGTTAAACAGGGTCACACTGAAAGTTGAACCTGAGCACCTTGGCATATGTTTCACCGTGTCCTCAATGGAAATTATACACCTCGGAGTAAATAAGAACACAAGAACCCTATTTCGGTCTGTGTCGGCTCTTTTGAATGGAACCGGAAACGTTTCTCTCCATAGCCGGCAGATGAAGTGACGAGGTGCACTGTTATGGAGATGAAGTCGAACTTTAGTAGAATTGAAATATTAAATGTCACCTGACTGTTGAATGACCATTCTTTTTTTTTGACAAATATAAACTGTTACAAAATGCAGTGTTATTATTTTTAATGGTGTAGAAAATAGAATTTTTAATACGTCAATCGTGTCCTGCTGATTGGGTGGTCTCAAGTCGCAACCTGATTTTATCTATACAAATAACCCTTGCGCCCACGTAATTTCGACCTTAATGTGATTACAAAATCTAAAGAAAACATAACTGAACCATCACTAGGCTTTACATCTTCGAACAATATGATAAATAAAACTGCTAATCCAGTCCCAATGAAAGTGGCATGGAACTCCTCGGCTTTGGCGTAAAAAAAAAACCGGGGAAAAAATTGGAAAGGTGAGGTTCCCCCGAGTAGGAATGATTAAGGTCGTGTGGATAATAAATAATCCGCAACCTTTCAAAATACGTATTAAGAAGGCGAGCAATTGGTTATTCCAGACTAGGAAATATTACGACTCTCTAGAGATCAAAACACCAATCAAACTTTCATCGTAGACGCTAGAATTATCAATAACGACACGAATAAATAAATACGTTTCAAAAATTTAAGGGTATTTAATTTTTCGGATTTAGAGCTTAAATATTAATACCGAAAACACAAGAGGGACAGGACTGCAAACACGAGATCTTACAGAAAGATACACAGTGAATTGATTTCATTCACTATTGGGTACGTCTACTCTCGAAGGGTTGTCGAACGCGTTTCGGGCTACATCAGTGAGAACATCTGGTCTACCGTTCTCAACAAAAATTGCACTACCTATTATAGGGCATATGAAATAACGCGGGGCACACACTTAGCCTATGCGACGCTACCCGACGCTTTGTCACGTTTTGGTAGGGTGTGCACATCTACGCGACAAGCGCACGCCACGTGCAGTCACAATAATCACTATCACAATCGCAACGCTTCTTTTGTTCTTAATTCACTATTTTGAGCAAAATTATATAATAAATTGTTTTGTTTTAAACAAAGTTATTTCGGTGTTTTGATCAATTTTCTTCCTTACCCTCATAATTAAATAATTTTTATAAAAACTCATGGACTTTTGTCACGTTTAATTTGGTGTACATTAAAATAAGAATATAGTAATTAATATAGTTTGAAATAATTTAAAGTCTTTTTTTTCTTTTGTACTTTTTTCTGTGCCAACCAAAAATATAAGTCAAATGTAATTCGACCTCCGGCAGACGGACCCAACATGCGGTAAATTTACTTTAAATTATATATTATGTAATGTTTATAGCTTTTCACTTCTTTTTTTTGCAACAAAATCGTGTTGCACGTTACGCAAGAATGGCACAAGTACACAGAAGGCAAACACTTTGATCCCTGAAGATGATCTCAACGAAGATCGAAACGTTGGCACGATAAAGTCAATGTTTTTCTGAAACCTACATCACATCAGACCGCATCTCACTATATCTGAATATTTATCGATTAACGGTCACTAATATCTACTCATATATTATTATTATTATGTTTAAAATAAACTACAACATGAATGTCCTGCTCTGACGCGACGAAAATGTTGTAATTTTATGAGCAAAACCGTGCAATTACAATGAGCAAATTCCAGTGTTTTGATCAATTTTCTCGAGTCAATTTTGATCTTGGTTAATTTGGTTTGCATTAATATAAGTATGTTGTAATTAATAGGACAATAATACATGTAGTTTGAATAAAAATATATGTCCGGTTCTTTTGTCTTCGACTGTTAGGTTAGGTTAGGTTAGGTGGCAAAGGTACTAGGAGGTGGGGTTTGTGTGCTCCAGGCACTGCAGCCTTCTGGCTTATTGTACCTTCCTAGTTCTTTAATTTAGTCAATAGGCTCGATCCTTTTTCTCAGGATTATCAAGTCATTGACTGTTATTGCTTCAATGTGGTTCTCTGAGTCATTTCTGTGCGTCAGATTGAATCTCCATTGAGCCGTTGCTCCGCATTCGAAGATGATATGAGTGGCTGTTTCCTCCTCCTCATTACATAGTCTGCAAATTGGATCACTATTATATATGCCCATGTTTTGTAGATGTTTTCTCAGGTGCCAGTGGCCGGTTAGTAGTCCCACCACTCCTCTGAGATTTGCCCTCTCCAGTTGTAGCAGTGTTTTTGCCAGTTTTGGTGACGTTGTTTTATCATGAGTTTACTGTGTCTAGCATGTCTTCGATTGTACTCTATGCTACCAGACGAAAAACTGGAGAGTAGAGTAGCGTTGCGTGCCATCGGGCAGATGTGCACTGGGGTAATACATTCACATGGTAAATCGGACTTTGGATTTGCGTCGGGTAGCATCGCAAGCGGGTACGTTCTGTTCCCAGCTTTATGCTCTCCATAATCTTCTCTTATGCGTCTTTCCGACTACATAAACCTGATTATTTCTATGGAAGAAGATTTGGTCCCGAAATTGTCAAAGGTTTCGTGTCAAATTTAGTTCAAAGCTCTGAAGGCTTAGTATTGAACGATACAAAATCTTAAAAGCAGCAAGACAGGTGAAAACGGTTGTCATCCGTTTAATGGCCACTAAATGTCAAAGTTTATGGTGAGTGAACACACTTATTAGGGTTTGCCAACAAACAAACCAGCGAGTGAAGACGGACCCAATTGAAAAATTGGATTGGCTTCACATAGCGTTGCATCGGGTAAAGTAAATGGTTTACTTTAAATTCGTTAAAACAACTTAGGATTTTAGGATACTGAATATCAGAATTAAGAATAATCCGTATTTTATTGTTAGGTGCCTTGAGTTTAGCGGGTCGATCATCCCAGTTTGCCTAGCCTCGCTGTATTGGTCCGTTAAGCCAATTTCCTTATTTTTAATAGTTGAATTGTACAGAAGACAAATTTTTAGCATTATTAAACATTCATTTATTGAAAAACAACATAAAAACGTAACATTAAAAAAAAATAAACGGACAATATTGGCATCATAGAAAAAGAAACCTACAACGAACAAATGCAGGCTAAAAACAGCTCTAACTCCCAACTAGTGAAATAGGTAACAAAATTAAACATAGAAATAATGTGACCCCCAAATAACGGTGTTTACAGCATCGCATTTCTATGCAGTCATAGATATATTGGAGAGACTGGAAGCGATTAAACGGATCGATTGATTCGAAAAAAATATTTCAGATCTTTCAGAGGAAGGCTAATGTACAAACTCTAAAAACTAATTCAGACACACCACTAGAAACACTACATAACAAAAAGAAACGTTCAGAAGAAAGCATCGAAACCAATGGAACAAAAAACCTAAAAACTAACAACCCACAAACATCGGAAATTACTGAATCACCGCCGCAATAAAAGCCATGACCACACGGCCCCAAACCGCAAACGCCTCTAACGACCCAATGACATATAAGCTCTGCTCGGACGAAGTGACGGATCGTTCCTCACTGAAGATGGCGCAACGCCGAAACCCTTTTGAATACTTAACAAACCCAGTCGGTTCTCCATAAGTTCACCGGCCAGCATTCAGATTCAACTGTAGCATACAGAAAACGTTGTTCTAAACTTCCAGCAATTTGATAGTTTCAGTCCCATTAATTAACGCTTGAAGTCTTTTCTTACACAACAGAAAAATATTGTAAATCTTAAACTTTTGTTAATATTTTCGATGAGAGACTGGAATTTTGAACGCATCAATTATAGCGATTAATGCAACAGGTGGTGTTCGAATCTCTAATTTCAATTAATTATTCTTTTTATGTTAGGTTTTGTTTGAAATAAAAAAGTGAGTGTCATGAGTGGGATTCGAACCCACGACCTTCGGCTAAATACGCCGCTGCCCTGCCACTTGAGCTATCGTCACTTCGATCCTCTCGGACATCGACCCTCCATCTCAACCTACAACCATTTGAATTTTTCCTCTTTCTGTCATTTTCAAATTCGAAATGAACACTTTAAGACAGATTTTATGATGTAAATACAAACCAAAATGAAATAGTCGATTTCACGGGAAGTTCGCTCTATATGGCCATCACGTCTTCAACATCCGATTTGCAAGACAAAATATATAATACAAAGACGAATCCTTAGATTGATCCTAGGCCTTTTTATCAGATGTAGAGATAGACATATGATATGTTTGTTCAATATTTCGATACAGTTGAGACCAACAGTAAAAGCCAGCTTCCTTAAGTCCCTAACACAATAATGCAAGTAACCCTCAACCAGCCTCCTTCTAATCCAAAATCATATTGTCCGTAAGATTGTATTACCCCCGTGTAATCTGTACCAAGCCACGCAACCCTATTCTACTCTACGCTAAGCGATCCCCACTCTCCAGGTTTTCGTCGGGTAGCATCGAGTACAGCCGAAGGCAAAAGAACCGGACACTTTTGTTTTAATTAAAACTACACGTTTTATTGTCGTTATATTAATTACAACATAATTATTTTAATATAAACCGAATTAACCGAGATCAAAAATTCATTAGCTTTTTTCAAATTTTAATGGTTTGGTAGAAAATTGATCAAAACACCGGAATACCATTTTTTTTTTATACAATGGATTGAACTAACATTTTATTACACGGACTTGCTCTTAAAATTTAAAACTGACGATTTATTTAATGGTTTTGCTTATAAAGTTACACCGTTTTCGTCGAGTAGCGAAAGAACAGGACACTCGTATTTTTTGTAGTTCATTTCAAACTATGTATATATAATTTTGTCGTTATATTAATTACAATATCCCTTATTTGATTGTAAATCTAATTGAACGAAATCAAAAATCCGTGAGTTTTTATAAGAATTATTTAATTATGATTGTTAGGCAGAAAATTGATCGAAACGCCGGAATAACTTTTCGGAATTTAAGACAATTAAATTTAATTAACAATTTATTATATAGTTTTGCTTAAAATAGTGTATTAAGAACAAAAGAGGAGTTGCGATTGTGATACACGCGCTGTGTGACTGTACGTCGCATAGATGTGCACGCCCTACCAAAACGTGACAAAGACGTACGGTAGCATCGAGAAGCGTCGCATAGCGTTGCGTCGGGTTCGTTCCGGTTTCCCTTTGACTCTAATTATTTGTCTTTAATTAAATCTTACAAAGATCGGGCGGAAAAAGTTACATACAACGTGTTTTCTTTGGACTCTGTGTTATTTTTCTAAGATTTCTCTCTCTCTCTCTCTTTTTTTTTTTGGGGGGGGGGAGAATTCTATTGAAATAAAACCGATATAGATTTTAAAAATTAAAGCAATTGTGCCAGATTATTAATGTTATCCGCATTTTTTATATATTTTTTATGTGTAGAGATTAGTGACCGTTAACGGATAATTATTCAAATATCGTGAGATGCGGTCTGGTGTGATGTAGGTATCAGAAAAACATTTTCTTTATCGTGCCAACGTTTCGATCTTTTATTGAGATCATCTTGTCGTGTTGAGAGTGCCCACGACATGGCACAATTACACAGAAGACAAACACTTTGAGCCCTGAAGATGATCTCAATAAAAGATCGAAACGTTGGCACGATAAAGAAAATGTTTTTCTGATACCTACATCACACCAGACCGCATCTCACGATTTTTGAATAATTATATTTTTTATTTTGGAAAATTCAAAGAATGACCGTTTCCGTGATAATTAAAGATAGCAATCACAGAAGTTCTTAGTTTTTAAAAATCTTTTTTCCCATTCTCATTTCTTAGACGAATATGTACCAACTAAGATTGCTATCTGAGAATCAATGAGTACCGAAACTGACAAAGCGTCGTGTAGCATCGGGTAGCGTCGCATAGGGTAAATGTGTTCCTCGCTTAAAAAGCTGCGTACCCTTATCCATATGGTTGCAGGCAAGAGACAACGACGACCTCAAGACTATAATGAAGAGTGTGACAAACAAGGTTCTCTGAGCGACTTTTTCGTACGCTCATGCATCCAGTTTCCCCCATTAATTAACTACCGCCACAAAATGCTTTTACGGTGCGGCTCCAAGAGGTCGCCCATCGGCACACCGTAGTTTTGTATCTTGAGGTCCAAAGCGTCCAATAGCATATTCCACTACGAAAGTTTAAGATAATTACACCATACCTACAGCCAGAGATAAATCCATCCTCCGCCCGGTGGGAAGCTTCTAGCCCGTCCCACGAAGATTGGCAACGAGGACCTGGAGGACCTCATCGTGCAACCTCACTAAGTTTGAGTGAATTCCTGGGCACGTCGACAGGACGTGAGAGAGCGTCAAAATTACTACTACCACCTTGATTAACGCCAACTGTTTTCCTTATCCGAAACGATGATTCACTTGCCCATGATTGTAATCTGGACTTATTTTTTATTTAAGCAACGATGAAGAATATTTCTGAACATTCCCGGTTTTTGTAACATTTATTCTTTCCAGAGATATCGAACGTATAAATATATTCAAATAAAAGTAAAGTTAAATAATGATACGTCAAGTGGTCGCACACGATTTTTACTGACATCGTGATATAATTTAGATAAAATATTAAATTAAATGGTTTCAGGTATCGGACAGTTGAAGACAAAGGGAAAAATGCAAAACATAAAAACAACAATCTTAAATACCAATAAAATTCAGCCCAAACGACAGTCTAATTCTTAGCCAGCCCTGTAAAAACCCTGATATGTTGGGAAAAATGAAAACAGAAAAGTAACGAACTGATTCTTACCCTGAAACTATCCTAAAAAAAATTTTAAGATTAACGACAGATTAATAACATTTAGTAATCAGTGCATTTTATTTTAATATATAAACAATTATAGCCAAAGAATCGATGCTACATCCTGTTTGTTGAATTTGTTTTAAAAAAATATTTTCAAATAAACCTTAAAATTTTAGTATTGTATCTAACAACGTCAAACCAGATGTAGATAAAAGCATAAAACCACTGAAACGTTTCTTTGCCAAGTCCTCGTCTTTTACCTAAATCATTAACGAAGTTCCTCCGCTCCGCTTCCTTTTACCCAAAATAAGAATTAATTTCCGACCGGGGTGGGCTCAGCCTTCCTCGTATGTACCGACTCTGCAAGCGCTGTCTGAGCTATACGCGGCAGGTTGTCTGTGGAAACTAACTATCTGTATCTACTTGTCTATTTTAATTCAGGTCATGAACGTAAATGATACCTTGTAAAATATTCTAAATTGTATATTTGTCAGACTGCAATTTTTCTGTACTATACCTGTACATATTCTATATCATACAGCATACATAACATATAACGTCCAACAACAGCTGTTCTTTTAATTTTCAAGTGGATAACCTGGCTCAAAATAATGAAACACTGATAAAAATCAGGATGCGAACGAAATTGATGCATGGTCAATCCTGATTGATTGCTTGAATACTTGAGGCAACCGCACGACCATATTCCTCCAGAACATTACATTTAGTTTTGAACGTTTACAAGGCAAACGTAACATTCTTAGACCAAAAGGGTTCTGATGTTTTTTTATTCGCAACGGATTTGGCGTATAAAAGTTCAACAGTGCTCGACCAACAACCTTCAGAACATGGCATTTGTTTCTGACCGTTTTCACAACAAATGTCACGTTCATTGGGCAAAAGGGTTCTGGCAAAATACTGTATATATAAAATAAACATTACTAAAGAACGCGTTAATGGTTGATTTTTTTGGCCTTACCCGACAATCAGACGACAGAAACATCTTGAAGGCGCACTTAATTGATTGGGGGAAGAACTGCGCTGATGATGTCCTCAATATGTCGGCAAAACGACCTTGGGAATTTATGAATAAGAAAGTGAATTACCCATTACAACGGAAGAAGCTAACCCGACGGTTCCAGCGCTCAGACTAATTTTATTCTTGGAAAGCTTGTCTGGAGTTTTGACAAAGGTCCAGACCGCTTCCTGTAGGACGTGGATGATGCTCAACCTACAGGCCTCGCCGGCGAAACATTTTTTGTTTTATAAAGGAGCCAGACGTGTTTCATATCCGTCCAGGACGTTAACGGAGGAAGGGTGATAAGGCGGAACCGACAAGCCTAAATTTAGATTTCAAAAGTAAAATATAATTCATTAGGAACCATTAATCCAAAATAAAATAACCCAGAAAGAAAAATAAATAATTGTCCATTATTCCACCTTTTTTTAATCATTTACAATAATCCATTTAATGTTTTAGTGGTCTAATTGTCTATGCTATTTCTTTCAATTAATCATTCTTTTTATTTAAGATCTTGGTTGAGATGAAAAAGTTCGTGTCAAGAGCAGGATTCGAACCCACTGCCTTCCGCTCATGACACAATTTTTTTTTATTCCGGCCAATATGACACATAAATTAATTGAAAAAAGTTAATTACCAATCGGACAACGAAATGTAAAAGTCATTCTTTTTATTTAAGGTTTTAGTTGAGATGAAAACGTTAGTGTCACGAGCGGGATTCGAACCCATGACCTTCCGCTCATGACACTAATTTTTTTATTTCAGCCAATATGATACATAAATTAATTGAAAGAAGTTATTTGGCCAATCAGACCACGAAATATAAAGTTGTAGGTGTAGGAGTGGATTGAAATCACGACAGCTCAAGTAGTTAGAGCAGCGGCGTATTGAGCCGAAAGTCACGGGTTCCAATCCCGCTAGTGACACTAACATTTTTTTATTTCAGCCAACACCTTACATAAAAAGATTAAGTAATTGAAAAAGTAATTTGATCAATCGGACCGCGAAATATAATTTTCTTGGCGAACGAGTGGAACGAAGTTACGATAGCTCACGTGGTTAGAGCACAAGCCGAAGATCGTGGGTTCGACTCCCGTTCGTCACAATAACTTTTTCATCCCGACCAAGGCCTTACACAACAGGAATACTTAACTTACAATAATGTTTATCAATACACTTTTGCGGATGTTGTTTGTCTGATCGGTATGGTCACGTTTGACCGCTTATCTCGCTTTGTTTACCATAGGGGCTTGTAATCTACATCATAATCAATAACGAATCACGCATTAGATCGAATGCATTATCCGCACTTATCAGTCATGTTTAGCAGCGATGAATACATCGAGAGGCAAACAAGTAGTTACCCTTAAGATTTTTAATGACATCTTAAATAATCATTCATTAATCATCTTTAGCAATATTTGGTCTGTTTTAATGGATTGTAAGTAAATAAAATGCAGATAAAATATCCCACTTGAGTTACAATTGGATTTTGATAAATCTTTGAATTATATTTAAAAAAAATTGAAAAGTTCTAATGATCCGTCCTAATTTGTCTAAGCTGTGCCATTTCTAAGTTTCACATTCGAGTGATGGGTTTAAGACGCAGATTCGGCTAGATGGGTGTGTTGGAAAATGGAAGCGTATGTGGCCAGGGTGTTTATCATACCAAGAACAACTGTTCGGAAGGTCTTGCTACCAATATACTGCAGGTTCTCAAGCAGGCATCAGGGCGCCGTCGTGCCACATCTCATAGGAATGAGGGTTTTATTGTTTCAAATGCAATCAGTAATCGATATTCTACCGCTATTGAGATAGACGACTTCAAAAAGTAAGAAATGCTAGTGGAAGTTTTCGCACCGTAAGGAGATATTCAGAAATATTCAGAAGCTGGATACTTGCGAGAAAGGGTGCTACAAAACTTCTGAAATCGCGTGGGCCAGTTAAGTTTCAAAAGTCACGTCAGCTGGTCTGAGTAGGCTTGGACTAAAATCTGTTTTCGGAAGAGTAGAAGTTTTGAAGCCTTCCACGCCGCCAGGGAGTTTAGTAAAGAATAGGAGATCCTCTCCCAAAAGAAATGACCAGGTTTCGACCTAATCACACACATCCTATCCCAACTACCTAAAAAAGCCATTATATTTACAACCTACCTATTCAACTCTCTCCTACAACCCATTTACCCACCTGTTGGAAATTTTCTTCCATCAGGATGCTCCCAAAACCTAAGAAGCCAAATCACCTTCCTAGCACCTACCGACCCATCAGTATGTTGCCCATTATTGGCAAAATACTGAAAAAGGTCCTATTGATCCGCATGTCCGAGGAAATTCCTACAAACACAATTCCCCCTTCACCAATACGGCTTTTGGAGTTGCCACTCAACTGTGCAACAAGCACATGGCATAATCGACGTTTTTCCACATCCCATCAAAAATTCGTCCGGGTGTTTTCTTGGATATGCACCAAGCTTTTGACCGATATGGCACTCTGGGCTGCTGTGGGAACTCAAGAACATCCTAACTGCAACCGATTACCTTATCGTAAAATATTAACGATAGTTACTTCCAAGTATCCCACAAAAATTCATTGTCTCCTATCCGTCCTATTCTAGCAGGTGTCCCCCAGGGCAGCGTGCTCGCTCCTTTCCTTTATTCCATTTAAACCTTCGACCTACCTACGCAACCTGACATTATTATAGTACAACGGATTGATTTGCTTAACGACTACCATCACCGGTACTGTACAAGCTTCAAACTACCGCCGCTATATCCTCTCAATATTTTTACTCCGGAGAAGCTATGGAGTGGTGTAATGGTCTGGGCAGGCTACGGAAGATAGCACAAACTTAATTTTCATCCAGAGTTCTCTAACAGCTGAGTGACACATTGAAGCTTTATTATCTGAAGTTGTTCCTTATATGCCATTGGCGACAGTTTTATTGGACATGAATTTCAAGGCATCAACTGGGATTGTAGGTTACTGCTTGGAACCGGCTTCCATTAAATGTTTGTAGTGGCCAGGATGTAGTCCCAAGAACAAAAACCGCAGTGGTCACTTTTTTACCCCTCAGTATAGAACATAAAATGGGACGTACAAAGCTTAATGTTTTATGCCCTCTCCTAAACAAACCTAAGTGCATATAAAGGAGGATATTTACAAGATTTCGGAAAATCGTGCCGCGATATTTTAATTGACCATAGAAAAAACGTGCGCTTTATGAGGATGCCGCAAGTCCGGCGGTTTCAGATTTCTTGATGAAACCGTACTCAAAACAACCGGATCACGATTCGCGGATGCAGATCCGCGGACCGATAAAACGCCGACGACCAGCCGGAGGTCGTGACTCGCAATAATTCGGAGGCCTCAAGCTGTGGCCGATTTCACCTTTGGTTAAAGGTCCGAGGCAGAAACTGTTTGAAGTCCCTCTTCTATTTAAAAAAAAAAAAAAGACACAAACCTCGTAAAGTCATAGCCCATTTGGGCACTATCCGCCATCCAAGAATTACTTATAGCATTGAACACGTGAATTCAACGCTTACACAAAAAGAAGGGTCGTGTAATCACGCAATTCATGTTTTAAGCATCCAACCGTTTGTTGCATATAATAACACATCTAGGAGCCTCTGCATGGGGGAAATGTGGAACGGATAGATTACTGCAAGGATGTTTAATTTAGCTTTCAAAGAAAGAATGTCTAAAATGTGAGCCTTTGGCAAACAACCTAGACGAGTTTTCAATTAGTAAACACGCGATAACGATTTAAATATAAAGACACGGTTAAGAAAAATCCATGTAACTCAAGAAAAACTTAGTTGTTCTAGGCAAAATACTAATCTTCTCGAGTAACTAGCACGTTTTAATCCTTTTATATGTGTTATAGCGTATAAAGAAAACATAAAAGTGAAGAAATTGAATTTTCTGGTGACCTTCTTGCTATAGTAACGAGAGAAGTGTCAACAGGACAACGTAAAACTTAAATTTGATTCTGAGAAACGAAACTGCGGCAGACACACCGCTTGAACAGAATCTGAGTTGATCTGACCGTTTGCTGTAGTTCTGACAGAAGTCTCAACGGTTAACACAATATTTAAGTTTGATTAACACACTTGCTGAAGTTCTGAGAAACGAAACTGCGGCAG
>CM077109.1:17547404-17563657 GCA_039619505.1 Cimex hemipterus | reverse complement strand
TGAGAAAAGTGTCAACAGGTCAACACAAAACTTATTTTTGATTAACATACTCGCCTAAGTTCTGAGCTACGAACAAAATCTGACCTGACACGTTTACTCTATTTCTGAGAAACCAAACTACGAGATAAAACACAGCTTAAAAAGAATATAAGTTTGTCTGACTCGCTTACTGTAGTTCTGAGAAAGAAACTACAGCAATGCACCGTCCTTCTAGAGTGCTCAATTTGACAAATATGCTTGTTATAGGTCTGAGGAATGAATTGGGAGCACAGTAATTATTGATAAACTCAGTTTGACATGTGGCTAGTTTTAAGAAAAAACTGCATTCAAGCTCACCTCTTATTCAGAACGTAAAATTGCCTGATTAACTTGCTCTAGTTTTGAAAAATGAAGCTGCATAGAAACACGGTAGTTGTTGACCACCTCAGTTCGACTACCACTTCTGAAGCTCGGAAGAAAAAACTTCAGACTAGTAGTGTTTCTACAGAGCTATATTTGACTAACGTACTTTCTGTAGTTTTGAGAAAGATAACTATAGAGATCCTCAGTTTAATTATCATATTTGTTGAAGGAAATTAATCGAAATAGTTAAGATGAGTTGAAAACAATGGATATGCACACTAACTGCTTTAAATGGGTTTAATTGCATAAGCACTGAATTACCTAGTTAGATAAATAGATATAAAAATTACAATGATATATGTTAATATTCGTAGAAAATATGTTTTTATAGAGGGTCTATGTTTTATCATTTCCTACAGCGCTATAAGCAATTCTCCCGAGAAGAATATATTTGAAAAATATTGACGGCACGTGTACGGGTTATTGCAGTTTTAGCGCGCATCAGAGAAATCTTGAAAAACGGTCTGCAATTTAAAACGGAAATGAAATCATTATTTATTCCCTTGGAACCCTCTTTTTATTTTTTTTAAATTGATTTTACACAGGGAAGGTAGTATTTAGTAACGTTACGCATATCAGCAATGTTTTGCACGTCTTAATTGTTTACTCCGTTATGAACAAGAAAGTATTAACAACATCCGATGGTTTTACAACCGTGTTAATTACTAGTAGGATAGGAAAACGAAATGTAACGAAACGACCAATTTGAAGGTTCATTAACCTTCAAGAAGAAATGCCCAGTTTTAATATTGATGTGGATAATTGCATTGGTCGTCGAGACTAACAGTAGGAGTAGACACGATCTTTGTGTTAACCCTGTTAAATCTGTTAGGTGTAAGTCCTGTTAGATCGAGAAAAACAATCACGTAGCTCATAGAATCCACCATTGAACATTGTTCGATCTAACAGACCATAGTTAATATTAGGTTAGGTCGAAAATGTAGTTACATTGCTATCCGCTAGGGCGTAGGTAACCAACATGACAGCCATGAATTGAACACCTGTTTTTTACACGTATTTTTATTTTTAAATACGCATTAATTAAACAAGACCAATTTCTTTTGTTAATTTCTGACCTGTCCTTATACACTTGTTAGTAATAGATACATCCCTATCCAATAAAATTGTAGGCTGTTAGTGAGATTAAAATTTAGGTTAGGTATGTCGGCACGAATTGAAGCATGTCATTTGTAAGTACTTTTTGAATGCAAGAGTTGATTCTTTTTCCTCTTTTATTAAATTCTAGAATCTTACAATTTAACACAAAAGAAAACCACAACAAGCCTTCAAGGATTTTATACTTTACTTTTTGGTTCTACTAATAGCCACGCGCAGCATTGCGGAAAAATTAACGTTTAACATGCTAAGAAAAGAAGAGGCCATTCATCTCTATTGGAGTTAACACGAGCTAACATCCTACAACCATCGTCAATACCAATGTCTGACAACACAGCCAAGATTTGGTTTTCATACGTCAAGATAAAACGTAAAAAAGACTGGTGAGCGGTGGGCTAGCTACTCAACTTAATTATTTTTTGCCCCCCCCCCCGAAATAAGCACGTGATTAATATCTTTTCTCTATTCGACACATTCCTAAGGAACGAAAGAATTGCACAAAATCACAATTAAATTATAAATAAATATCCATTTCACCGTTCAGTGAAGAGAAGAGAGAAAGTTGAAAAATCTGTTGCAACGTTCATTTCATAAATTAAACAATAGTCAACTCACCAAATGTCAACAGAAGGGAGAACACGTCTGAGCGGTAGCCGGGTCCAACTCAAACTGATAACGGACACGCTTCCGTTCGGGTTGCGTCACTCAATTTGAATTCAAACCGTCGGTTATCTCAGCAGGGAAATATTATCAATTAACGGGCAGATCAATTAATCGAGGCGGGAACGAAGATAATCAAGAAGAATTCCAACCGGCGCGACAAGCCAAAAACGTCTACATATAAATTGGACCACAAATATAGTTAGAAATAGTAAACAATCTTCATGTCTAGATTAATGATCACGGACCATATGGTACGTTTAGCACCTTCCTGTTTAATTAAATGCGGAGCGTGTATCTCTTTTATAAAAACCTTGCTACCGGCAAATCGTGAGTTTCTCCTAAAGGTCGGACTCTTTTACTACCGGCGTGGGTGGTTCCCTGCGCTATCCATTTCGCAACAAGCGGACATGCCCGACTTATACCTAATTCGATCTTTATGGGAAGCAGGGAAAGGTTTTTCGCGTCTCCTTATCAGATCGGTTCCCGCGTCCACAAATCAAGTCTATCACAGCGAGTTCTCTTTCCTTATTCGGACCGCGGCCGTTAGCGCCTTCTCATGGGCCGATGGAAAGTGCAGTCGCTGTTGAAAACCGATTTATTTTTCTCGCTTTCGTTTGAAAGAGATAGGGTGGAATGAAAACAAATTGTGTCAACACATTTCCGCACAGGAGGAAGTTTTTGGTTGTGTCAAGAGTAAGGCTCCTCGAGAATCTGAGGAATCGTCCTCAGCCCTTTATGAAGGTCATTACGTGGTTACACATGAGCCAAATCCCGCATTGGTGCCCTTTATGCAGAAAAATGTTGCCCGTTGTGTCCCACATAATGGAAGCTTGTTAGCTAGTCACTGGTAACTTACGGAAAGCTTGCCGCCCAACAGTAGCGAGTTTCTTTATCGGGGTATGCGCACTCCCCTATGGTCCAATACAGATTGTCCAATATGGGTAATACGAAAAACATGAAAAATCATTCAATTCAATGAAACAGGAGATGATATCCCTCGTTGGACCTTCCTCGTGGAATACGGCCATGATTTTTGAGCCAAAGCCAGCGTAAGTGTCCGGCATGTACAAAAAGATTGTCCGATATGTCCAACCTAACTGAAACGCAAGATTCCTTGATTCCATATAGAGAAAGTGTAGGAATGTCTCCTATTACTATTTTTAAGCAAACAAGGTAATAGTAATATGATAGAGCTTTGTCCTTGGCGTGTTTGAGAGTGATTGTATTTATTAGCGTGAATGGTAGAGAGGAATGGCCTATGCAGTATACAAAATATACACCACCCCTCAATTACCTGCTATATAACAGCTACAATGGGTAATGGTGGTAGTACTCCACAAAATGAAAGGTATTTAATAAGGTATGGTTATTAGTAGTATATCAAAACCTTTCTTAAATCTATTCCTAAAATTTGTTAAGAATTTTGGACAAGGACTGGAGACCAACCCAATTTGCCCACTAGTTCTTAGTGAGATGATATAAAAAAAAACCACTTATGATGCTGGATATTGGTATGCGAATCAATGAACTCACACTGAACCGGCGCAAGGTAAGTCTTCACTCACGTGTTCCATCAACCGTTCACGTTTCGGCATAATGCCATCATCAGTTAGAAACTCTAGTTCGGCAAACCAAGAGTAATGACAGAAACAATAAGTTACACAGTGACAGTTCAAAAGGCTTATTAAATATGTGTTGGATATTGCTGTTCCCTTTTTTTGTTTACTGAATAAAATTTACTATTACAAAACTAACAATTTTTATTTCAAATTTAAGAGAACTAGATAAATATACGGCCTGATTCAGAATAATTATTTATTACTGTGTGGTGATAGTGACCGTTAATCGATAATTATTCAGAAATCTGAGATGCGGTCTGGTGCGATGTAGGTTTCAGAAAAGCATTTTATTTATCTTGCCACGTTTCAATCTTTATTGAGATCATCTTCAGGGTTCAAAGTGTTTGTCTTCTATGTAATTGTGCCATTCTTGTGTGTAGTGTTGGGAGTGCCACGGCACGCTAGAATGACACAATTACACAGAAGACAAATAATTTGAGCCCTGAAGATGATCTCAGTACAGATCGAAACGTTGGCACGATAAAGAAGGTTTTTCTCTACCTACTTCACACCAGACCGTCTCTCACGATTTCTGAATAATTAATTATTATGGTTAAACTATGCGGGGAGAGGGCTATTTTGTCGGGTGTGTTCGACATCTCGAATCTACATTTTCACTAATTGCTATAATTTGTATGGTCGTTTAATTTACAGTTGGGTTTAATCAAGCGGCATGACAGAAATATTTCTAACCGGTTCACGTCCAATCTATAACACTATTACATTTCCAATAGACAAAATCACTTTCACCAATTGTCGAATGAAAAAAAAATCTCGTGGACAGAATTATACCTTTGTTAAACTAATAGAATTAATATTGAGAAAGCTAAAAAAAAAAGAAGTTTTAGACTCCCTCCCAAAAAAGTCAGCCTATCGTTCGTACATACCGCCAACCTCAATTCACTTTTACTTTCATGAGCAGCATTGTCCTTTTATTTTTATTGCTTAACACTTGGCCAGTTTCTGAATGAGCAATTAGAGTCTGGGAACTTTTTTCTTTGCATAGAGTTCTCTACCGTCCCTTCATCCACCTCTCCTGTGTGAACACATCGTCCTTGTGATTTAATCTTAGTTCTGTCAGTTCATGGGCTAAAAAAAAAAGAACAGCCATAATGTAGATATCGTTACATCGATAGGCTAATTTTTTTAAGTTGTCTCGACTTTTTTTCACGATTAGGTTTTTGTTGTGATATTCATTTTGTTAGATGACGTAAAGTCATCTTTCCGTTGTAACGCGTTTGATTTTCATTACCTAACAAAGTTTATTATATCCGCCATGTTTTGCAGATCGTGTCGTCGGCGAGCGAGGCAATCCCTAAAAAATGATTTGCCTCCCAATTAGGAAACTGTGGGGGAAAGTATTTGCGGATTCCCACGGTTGACCTATGTTGTAATTACGCCATCAAAGTCACCTCGCCCTTCTCAAAGAGGGGAAGGGGCTAATTTCTTTATATCTTGTCTTGTAAATAAAGTCCACAGGAGGCAATAAGGTCTCGTTTCTGAAGAGGGGCGGCTGAAGAATCGCCCACCGGGGACTGGGAAGAAAGCCTCCGGCCTCCCAGAAGACCTGCAACTCGCATTATTCATTCACCAAGATTCACTGTGGTTTCTTACCGAAAAACTTGGCTTCTAAGAAAAAAAAGTTTTTGTACGATGAAATGGCCAATTAAAAACCCTTTAAGCCCAAGAATACTGTTACTGTCCATGGTTTAAGATTTATGAACGTAAGCCAAGCCGGAAAAACAAGCTTTGCAAAATTTAGCCGAGATAAAAAGAAAATGGTAATAACAAACCGGCATTTAAAAGAAAAATCAGTATTCCGAAACTGTATTTCCGAATAACAAATGCGTTAAAATGAATATTCAACAACACACTTCATTTTTTGTAAAACGACCCCCGGAAGAGAAATCAGATCATAAATTATAATATTTCCTTTTTAGAATTAAAAAAAAAGGGGGGGGCCCACCTGTTAAACAAGGACAATTTTTAAATAATAGAAGAGACAAATTAGAAAATAATGGAGTGTACATTTATAATTAACATGTGTACGCAATGATGACCGGAACGTAGTGATCCAGTGGTATTTAATTAAAGCAGTAATCAAAAAGCCTAAGAGTACCGATCTATAATTTATTATTTAATGTTTTTGGGTTCATATAACGACCACTGATGTAAGTTGTGTAAACTTTCACAAGTGAGCTCACGCGATGGAATAAAAGCATGCCTGTCCGTTCAATAAATAACAGAAACCAAATTACCAAATTATGACTGTCTTTACGTACAAAAAGTGGTGAATTTGATGCCCGAATCGTTTACAAAAACATAATAAACAAAAACACATTATTAAGAGTGTGGTAAAATATGAGTTATTAAAATCGTGATTGGTTTAAATATGCTGATTTCATTCTTCTTGAAAAGGTTTCCGCGTTATAACATAGCGAGATGTTCTCGAATTTTCGATTAATGCAAAATAACTTGTGAAGTATAAAAATAAGGTAATTCCTATCATGCATATGGCACATCCAAGCACCCTCCAACATCAAATATCTTGAGCTTATCGAAGACTAGCAAAAGAAATGGAATATTAGTCTAAACTTAGCGAATGTTCACTCTGACAAAGCAGGGCTTTTATGTTAACTCTGTGAGGACCTAATCTTTAGATCTAAAAAAAGATGACGTAGACTGTAAGAATCGGCTAGTTAACATATTTCGGTCTAACAGGCCAGGGCCAATGTTAGAGGTTAGATCGAAAATGTAGTCTCATTGATTTCCGCTAGGGTAAGGTAACCAACATGGCACTCATGAATTTAACGGCTTTTTTTTATTTACACGTATTTTTATTCCCAAATACGCGTTAATTAAATCAGACCAATACATTTGCTTTGTCCTTTCTGTACTTATCCTTATACTCTCATTCATAATATATATATATCACTTATCCTATAAAGTTGTAGGTTGTTAGACGTTAGGATACAGGTTAGCTATGACGGCACGAAGATGCACGTCTGGCATCTTACAATTTAACACAAAACAAAACCAAAACAAACAACACCAAGCCTTCAATGACTATTATAGCTTTATTTTTGGTTCTACCAATCGCCATGGGCAGCATTGCAGAAAAATTTATTTTTAACACGCTAAGCAAAGAAGGGGGCATTAAGGATCTTACAGGTCATTTCTCTATTCGAAACGTCTTACAAACATCGTTAATACCCCTAACTCCATTGTTCTCCCAACTTTACATAATAGTTAGCTCTAGATGAAGATGTCCCTGGGCCGTTTCCTCTTTCGTCGCCTGAAGGGATTACAGGAATGGATTATCTTGGGCATGGATTTGGCAAGAAGGTTGGGGTGAGTCGACAATGCGCCTTTTTAGGCCGTTTGGGGGGGGGGGGCGGTATTGGAGACAGTGAAATTACTGCAGTGATGTAGAGGAGTTACAGGAGTGGTCTGAGCACACTGCCCTGTGGCACCCCCTTCCTCCATAGGACAGTCGAAGCCCGACCCTTGGCGTACATATAAATAAATAAAGTTAGTTAAATGTGAATACTGCCATAACATCTTGTACGATATTTTTTCTATAAAATTGCTACAATTTCCAATTTAAAACTTCATGTAGGTCGAAAATGCAGTCACATTGCTATCCGTTAGGGCGTAGGTAACCAACATGGCAGCCATGAATTTAACTGCTGTTTCTTGTTTACACATATTTTTATTCTTTAATACCCATTAATTAAATCAGACCAATACATTTCTTTTGTTAATTTCTGGCCTGCCCTAATACTTTTGTTCATAATAGATACATCCCCTATATAAAGTTGTAGGCTGTTAGAGGTTAGGATACAAGTTAGGTATTTCGGCACGAATTGAAGCGTGTTATTTGCTAATAATTTTCGATTGCATAGATAGCATATTGTATGAAAGAGTTGATTAATTTTTCTTTATTAACTTTTGGTATCTTACAATTTAACACAAAAGAAAACCAAAACAAATAACTACGTAACTTCAAAGACTGTTATAGGTTTATTTTTGGTTTTACCAATCTCCCCGCGGAGCATTAGAGAGATATTAGCATTTAACACGCTAAGGAAAGAAGATGGATTTCACGATCTTACTAGACATTGCTCTATTCGATTTATCACGAGTTGATATCGCTCAAACATAGTGAATATCCATAGTGTCTTGTTTCAGGTGGAGTGTGGATTCCACGTCAGAGTTTTTTCAATGTACATAGACTGACGACTTATAAGACTTACGAAACAACAACTTAAAACAAGCTTGGACAACTTCGAAGACTTCTAGGACGTAAAACCTTATATGTTACTTCTCTGCGACCACTGTACATACGGTGTGAAACTGTGGAGTTCTCCCGACTATAGAACATCCAGGGCATCCAATCCTTACAAACAAATCCTCAGAGAAATCATCAAACCTCCTTACTATAGACCTTTATTTTGTGAACGAATGTATTCCTCATGATCAGGTGATCTTTGATGTTTAACTCCTTAACCATTCTGCCAGCCAGCAAAATACTTTGCAATATATTTTACATGTCACTACCAACTGAAATTCCATGGGCTGTTACTGCATTCTATCCCAGAACCGTTGGTATGGTAAATACGAGTCGGACGCCTTAAGACCTTAACGGTTCGGTCACCGCTATCCCAGGTACAAAACATGTGTTAACTATTAACGCGTCCTGGACTCATGTCCGGTGCAATTTTGTTTGCTTAGGATTAAAAGAACATCGATCCCACAATTACGTATTTTTGTAATACAAAAATGAAGGGGTACTTTGATGGCAGAGTGGAAAAGGAGGTTAAGGCGGTCAACTCAAATGTGCCAAGCTAGCGATTCTTAGTTAGAATTACGGCATAGCCCATGTTTTTCAGTAAATCGGAATTAGGGTCCTGCAAAATGGTTGGTAATTCTTGTCAGGTCTACCAGTTGGTATCGCAGACGAAGGAAACAACATTTTATAGATACAAATTGAAATTCCATGGAGTGCGAAGTATTAACCAGAATTATTGAGTCGGACGCCTTAACTCCTTAACCATTCGGTCGGGAGAACCGCTACCTTTCGAATGTCACAACATTTATTTTTATATTAGAGCCGGTGAAAAAATCTTAATATGTAAAACTGGCAAACCAACTTTTACTCACCCTTCCCCGGTTGCACATTCACTGCATACCGTGTTAATAAACTGTTCAAGTTATATCAGAATTTTTTTACTTTCCGAAATTAAAAACTAACCTCAAGAATGACGATGTTCCCTTACATTAGTAATGGATATAAATCAACAACACTATAAAACAACTTATAAACAAACTTCATTCAATGTAAGAAAGAGAAATCCGACGAAATTTTCTAATAATGCAATATTTATCAGAAAGAGTATCACTTTAATTAGGTTATATTGTTCTGAGTGTGTTTGTAAGAAACGAGATCTTTATAAGAATGACTTTGTTTTCTAGAGCACCTGTTGCCGGCTCTCTAACTCGATTTAGCCTTCTTTGAAGACCTTTGGCTTATTTTAATTAAGAAATTGACCTAAGAGAGTTTTATTTTTAAAAGAAACACAACTTTAACCTTTAATACAAAGCATCGACTTTCATTAGCCGAGGTAGAAAGGCTCTTGTAATTAAGAATGGGGCAAGGCATTAGCTGCAAGTAATCCCCAGTTTTAATTTACTTGTCCGTCATTTCACCGTGTGTGTTCTAAAGTTTGTAACAGAACAATCCCCCTTTTGTTTTTCACCGAATTAGAAAGTCAGCGTTCGTATTCTACGGGTTTTTAGTCTGTTGAAGAGGATTTTTAAAGGGGAGCGTTGGAAACAGGGCTACTTGGCATCCAAATCCGCCCTGAATGATAAATCCCGAACGACTGAGCATTCCTCCCAGACGGACGTGTTATCCTTTCCGAAGCGAGACGTGTCCGGAGTCATCCTTCGGAATGAATAATCGACGTGATTAAGGGGAATCGTCCGTCTGAATGAGAACCAATTGGTGGGAATTCGGAACGGACGCCTTTACAAAAGCTTGAATTTCAACATACAATGTTAACACAAAAAAATATGCAAGTTGCATAGCTGAACAGTGAGAAAGTTTGTTACACTCCAATAGAAGCAATATAATTATATTTCAATAACATAATTTATATGCGTAGACGTAGAGATTAGTGCCCGTTAATCGATGATTATTCACATCTCGTGAGATGCGGTCTGGTGTGATGTAGGTTTCAGAAAA
This sequence comes from Cimex hemipterus, assembly GCA_039619505.1. Classification (NCBI taxonomy): domain Eukaryota; kingdom Metazoa; phylum Arthropoda; class Insecta; order Hemiptera; family Cimicidae; genus Cimex; species Cimex hemipterus. The sequence continues at coordinate 17,553,610 of CM077109.1, read as the reverse complement.
ACGTTTTCTTTCTCGTGCGAACGTTTCGGTGTTTATTGAGATCATCCTCAGGGCTCAAATTGTTTGTTTTCTGGGTGGCATGTTGAGAGTTTTTTCTAGTGACTTGTCGCTGAGAATCGAATCCTGATCACGCGACATTTGACAAATTGCGAAAAGAGAGAAAATTCAAAAGGTTATGAGTTGTTATGGGGAGTGTCCAAGTGGTTAGAGCAGCGGCGTATTGAGCCGAAGGTCATTTCAACCAAAACCTTACATAAAAAGATTAAGTAATTGAATGAACTAATTTGGTCAATTAGGCAACTAAAAAAATGGGAATAATATATAACTTTCCGAACTTTTCGCATACCTGAAAATCCATCACAAGAACTTATTAATAAAAGATTTTTAATTTTAAACCCTGTGTTAAAGGCTTAAAGGGTTTCTAATAGATATTTTAGGCAATTTAATCATTGGTTGTCGTTCTAAAATCAATTGTGTTAGATTGGACCAATTTGGGCTAAACTTCACCAATTGTATATATCTTTTTTCAAGGCATTGGGTTGTTTCAAAGTTGCCTTTTTTTTTACAAGAGAAATATTAACATTTGTTCGCTATATTTCGTGGTCCGCTTGACCAATTAATATCATTCAATTAAGGCTATCAGTTGAGATAAAAAGTCAATGTCACGAGTGGGATTCGAACCCTTGATCTTCGGCTTGATACGCCGCTACTCTAATCATTGAGCTATAGTGACTTTGGTTCACTCAGACACCAATTCCTCAAAACACACACAACACACGCAGAATCCCAAGCTAGACGTATCAACAACTCAAAACAAGACTAGGACACCTGCTAAGACTTCTAAATCCGAAATCCGTCTTGACCGTCAACACAAAACTTCCAGGAGACGTTATTGCGACCAATTTGGACATATGGATAACAGCTGTTGGGTTCTGTCAAACCCATCCTACATCCAGTCCTCCAATTCAAAATTCCTCACACAAATCTTCAAACCACCTTACTCAGTACAAATCAGATCGAGATGATGACTAAATGAATCAAAATTCGATCAAAACATCAGCTAAAACTGTTGAACAGGACATGACAAGCACATTACAGCAAGTTTATAATCAATGGTGTGAATGTAGCTTGTCTGATTTTTTTTCTGGCAAAAACAACCAGAGCTTGGACAACTTTATTTAAAAAATATTGTTTTAAAATATTAACGATTAATATCTCTCCATAATATTATAATGCAAAATTAATTAACGTTTATGATTTTCTTACTGGCTTCAGCTACTTTTATTTATATTTATAGGTGAATTTTGAGATAAAAAAGTCAATGTCACGTTTAATATTCAATACATTATTAATGGGGCGTCGGTGGCCGCAACGGTTTAGGCGTTGACACGGCGCTCATCACTGAAAGGTAAAGGTCCCGGGTTCGAATCCAGCGGCCGACATAGTTACACATTTTTTTTTTCAAAATCACCTGAGCCCTGAGGGATTATATAGCCTCTGCTATTACGGCGAACCCTCGTAAAAAATAATAAAACCTTCTCTAATTTCCTCTCGTTATAATCTAAATTTCTTCAAATCTGGCCTAGCAAACTTAATCGTTTGCATAAATATGTAGAAAGAGATTATAAATACGTTGAAAATAAAGATATTACTAGGCGATTTTTGCGTTTGCTTCAACCTATTCTAAAAAATCAGGTTTCAAAGCCGAAAATGACAAAATTAATTGCTTTTCTAAATAATACATCCAATAATTTAAAAAAAATGAATAGCACATTCATGAAATCAATTCCTAGCTCAGTAAATATTGTGTTACGAAATGCATATGTATATAACATGGGATCATAAGCCAAAAATAGTGAGTTTGCTAATCTCCCGAAAGGAAAATCGAGTTTTATACTTAATTAAGCTTTGGGAATAACGGTATCACGTGTAAAACCATTGGTCAGGGTCGCCCAGCACAGTGGGTCTTCAGGGTCAACGGACGGTCTCGCACCCGGGCCAAATTCCGTCGAGAAACAAGCGCCCCCACGTCCACTCTGGAAAAACGCTCACGTACAAAGAATATGGCCACTACGGGCAATTTTTGAAACTAAACTTACTCTAACGTTTTACCTCTTTGTATTGTTCTGTTTAATTCTCAACATGCCAATGGACAGTGTGCGACATGTTGAGAGGCAAGAAATCAATGTGGTTATTTTTCAGGTTGTCAACCCCAGAATTGCCGAGCCACGAAACCGTTAGAATAATCCGCAAATTAATAGGCATAAGTCACGGGGATCCGTTCTGGGCACGATCCTCGGACGAGCAGTCTATGAGAAAAGACGTTGCGCAACGAACGCCGTCGTACTGCGATTAACGACAGCCGGAGAGAAAGAAATATACTCAGACGGCATGGAAAATTACACACAGGAGCGTGACACCGGTTTGAACCAACGGTACAAAAAACAAAACTCATATTTTGAAAAAATAGAAATCCAAACCTTTTATTGTACCGAGGCACAATCAACACCGTCCTCCTTGTACGCAGTTATATTTTAAGCTTTTCTCAATACATGGAGTCAATAAATAAACAAAACACGAACAATTAACATCTCTTGGCAATAACACCAAAAACCAGGAACAGACTTGAGAATTGCATAATGCGTGGAAGACAATTCCCCGATGCAACGCTATGCGACGCTACCCGACGCCTTGACTCGTTTTGGTAAAGTGTGCACATCTATGCGACGTCAAGGGCACGCCATGTTCAGTCACTACCACAATCGCCTCGTTTGTTCTTAATGCACTATTTTGAGCAAAACCTTGAAATAAATTGTTATTTAAATTTTATGAGCAGAACCATGCAATGCATTGCTAGTTAGATATAACTGTTTTAAATGAAGTTATTCCGGTGTTTCAATAACCATCATAATTAAATAATTTTTATAAAAACTCCTGACTTTTTGGTTCCCGTTAAATTTGATTTACGTTAAAATAAGAATGTTGTAATTAATACAATGGTGCAATTTTATGAGCAAAACCATGTAATACATTGTTAGTTAAATTTTATCAAGACAACCAAGTCAAATGGTTAGTTAAATTTTATGAGCAAATCCATGATTGTTTGTAAGATTTGATGAGAAAAACAGTGTAATAAATTTTAGTTAAATCGTTCTCTCAATAAATTGTATTCTGGTGTTTCGATCAATTTTCTGTCAAATCATTTTTTTAATTAACTGAAAACTAATAATGTATGACTTTTAATTTGGTTTATATTAAAATAAGTATTCTAATTAATATAACGAGAAAATTACATCTCGTATTGGTAGGGTGTGCACATCTATGCGACATCAAGCGCATGCCAAAGTCTGACAGCGTGCATCAGAAATCAGTATCGCAATCGCAACGCCTCTTTTGTTCTTAATGTACTATTTTGAGCAAAAACTTGTAATAAATTATTGGTTAAATTTTATGAACAAAACCGTGTAATAAATTGTTAGTTAAATTCAATATATCAAAAAATGGTATTCCGGCGTTTGGATCAATTTTCTACCAAACCAAATAAAATTTAAAAAAAGCTAATGGATTTTTGATCTCGGTTAATTTGGTTTATATTAAAATAAGTATGTTATAATTAATATATCGAAAGTAATACATGTAATTTGAATGAAAATAACTGTTTGCTTTTGGCTTTGACTGTACTCGATGCTACCCAACGAAAATCTGGAGAATGGGGATCGCAGAGCGTAGAGTAGCGTAGCGTGGCATAGAGCAGATTTGCACTGAGGAAATACATTCTTATGGAAAATTGCACTTTTGATTTGCGTGGGTAGCGTCGCAAGCGTTGCATCGGGTAAGTCTGTTCCCAGCTTCCCAGCTTATACACTCCATAATCTTCGTAATGCGTCTTTCCGACGGCATAAACCTGATTATTTCTATATAAGAAGATTTTCTCCCAAAATTATAAGAGGTTTCCTGTGAAATTTTATTCAATGCTCTCCTATGAAGGCTTTTTATTGAACAATACAAAATCTTAAAAGCGGCAACAGGTGAAACGGTTGCCATCCGTTTAATGACCACTAGATGTCAAAGTTTATGGTTAATTGGGGTTTTGCCGAATCGTTTAAGATAAACAAGCGATTTAAGACGGACCCAATAAGAGATCTAATGGTGGTTCAGCTCAGCTCACCGACACGCAGAAAAACTCCCATCATCAACTCGAACACATCCAGTACTTGAAAGGTATGAGAGTGAATATGGCCCAAAATAAGTGTTCCAAAGCCAGTCAGCGTTAAATTTCAATGTACGTCCACCATATGACGATTTCCGAAATTTCTGAAGTAATGTCACAAATAAATAATTGATTGTTTGTTTTCCAATGGCTTACTTAAAAATAGGCTTGCAATTGGTATTTTCGAATCCAGAATTTTATTTTGCATTTTGCAGTGATATTATTTAATAGTGGCATGGTTCAATTTAACATAACGCCAGAACGAAAATATATAATACACAGAGAGAAAAAAAAGAGAAAAATCCAACATAAAATGAAGCAAAACACTGTAAACGATGGACAATTAACATCACGAATAATCAGATTAGGTTGAATCTTTCTTGTTTTGTGCAATTTTGTTAGATTTGATTTTTACAATTTTAAAGACGTTCTAATAGCCTCAGGCTACCGCACGGCGCTGATAAACCTGACATAACCGTGTACCGTGGATTCTTCGGTGCCTTATCGATCCTTCGATCATCGTTTAACGGTTTCTCGCCGAGCACGTTTCCCAACCGATCCCGTAAAAAAATAGAATCAAAGACTTTCATTCATTATTTGAAAACAAAATTTGTCGAATAACTAATTTGAAATTGTTGGTCGTGCTTTAAAGCCAACAGTTAAAAGCTTTCCAGGTGTTGGTCAGATTGAATCAATCTTCTTTTCGTTTTTACGACAAATTCGGCGAACGTTCGGCGAAAGTCAAAAACCGTCAAAGGCGCCCGGTTAAAATAAGGCTAACGATCCTTGGATCCTCGTTTAATTGCTCAACACGCCCTTCCAGCTTCCTCCCGGTCACGAATATAGAAGAAAGTCTATTTCTAGACCTGAAAGGAAGCGTCCGTACACCTAGGCGGGATCGGACGTTTTTATCTAGCCGACACGATCATATAATTCCGGTCCGATTCACAATCTATTACATCGGGGAACGATTAATCGTTCGAGCGTATTCTTCTTTCTGTCTACGATGGGCCTCGTGGATAAAAAGAGATTCGCTTATTTAAAATATCTTGCTGTAATATTTACGAACACGAACTAGACCTGAATAAAAATCAGCCCCTCAAAGGATATGTTTTGATTTACCGAAACAAACTTATCATGTACGTTTTTACCGCTCAAACGTAAATTGTACTATTGTGGAAGCGAATTTATGTTTGGTAAACATAACGTTTCGCAATATGGTCAACGGGGCATTATGGATGGAGTGCGGGGACACGGGATACACCCACTATCGTTGCAATAACGCTAATGATGGCGGTTGACCGCGAGGATTCGGCGAGACTTGGCGGCCCCAGACGTGATTAGTAACACCCGAGCCCGGGACGAAACAGTTTAAACGGTAATACCGCTCCGGAGAAAAGCGAAGACTGAAGAAATCTGGATTACGATTTGACGAGAAAAACCGTATAAAACCATTGTCCTATTCTCACCCCTTTGGCAGATAGTCCACTTTTTCCCTTTCGTAGTTCTTGAACTACTCATATTTATGGAAATAAAAACCAAACATTGAAAAGATCAATAAATTTACGCTAAGAAGGCGCCCTTCTTTTTTTTCTACTGTTCAATTTAATTTTCTTAACAAATCAAGTACTAAATCTTCCAAAAAGTTTTAAATTTAAAATTTGAAAAAACTAGTTTTGCGACCTCAGTGGAAAAATTCCCGGTAGAGCTTGGCAAATTTCATAGAATCGCCTTCGTTTAATAAGTTTTCTAGCGGTATATCGTTTTCTTCAACTTTTTGTCCTGGGCAAATCTGACGATTTGGCGAAAAATGCCGATTTCAAGTATCTTTTTTTTTTCTCTCAAGGGAAATACGCAATAAAACAATAAATACACACCTTGTCCAAGTATAAGTCTTAAAAAGTATCGTACGGGCGTCGGGGGGCCGCAACGGTTCGTTGACACAACGCTCATCACTCTAAGGTGAAGGTCCCGGGTTTGAATGCAGGGCCGCTGT
>CM077109.1:17484608-17547304 GCA_039619505.1 Cimex hemipterus | reverse complement strand
CCCTGCATTCAAACCCGAAGCCCTTTATATATATATTTATATATTATTATATTTTCAATTTTTTTCAAAAACACCGGCACGCTGCGGGGTATATATGACCTCTGCCGTTGCGAACCCTCTTTTAAAAAAGTTGTAAAAACCAGAATATTCAAATGATTTTATCTATATTTTAATCTTTCCGTCGACTTTTTTTTACTGTTGATACAGTTTTCAATTTATAATCAAAACCTATTAATTCTTATAGTTTGATCAGGATTGAACAAATTCCAAGAGACGGTGCGACAGATTTTCACGGCGGGTGACGGGCAAAGAAAAGCCATTTCTGCAGATTGGTCTGTTCCCCGTGACCACATCTATTATTTAAATGGTAAACGTGTAAAGATTTTTTTTCAGCTTTCTTAAACTCCTACTTTACGTAAGGGCGTTTGACATTTAAATGGAATTCAAACGAGTTCCCGCCGGTAGAAAGGGCTTTATATCATTTTACTTGTACGTCAATTCAAAAGATTAATATCTAGTGTTGTATATTAAAAACGGACCAATCAAATTGCCAACTTCTGAATATTCAGAAAGTGAAAAAAATCTAATCTCAAGATCTAAAGACTTCCGAAAAAATTTTGAACAGAAAATAGATATTTTTAATGGCTTTATGTACTGTGTATATTGCCCTATTGGCTGAATGACAATGTTATTATGCATTTTCGTTTGTTTTTTATTTTGGGGGGAAAGAGTAGCGTGAAAAAAAGGCCAGAAGCGACGGTGAGAATTGAACCCACGCCCGCGGAGTCTACGAGCTAGCCACTAGGCTACCGCGAGATTTGGCCGATCCTTAATCTTGTCACCCGAACATCCAAATAGGGCTGAGTAGGTATTGGATTTTGATTGCAATGGTAATTTACATTGTCGGTTGTGTAGGTAATAAAGCATTTGAAATTGTTTGTTGAGAGTATGTTTACTCTTAATCTAGTGCGTCGATTTTTAGTTAGCCTTTTACCCAATTTAAGTCCTAATTAGTTAATTATGTCGGATTGAGGAGGGTGTTCATTGCATAAGTAAAGGCTAAGATAAGTCTCACGACGGAGTGCGAAGGTGATATGATGTGACATTGAGGGATGAAACTTTATTTTGTTGATATGGGGTTTTGTCACATAAGTGAAGCTTGTGTAGAATAGGGTTGACGAGACATGCAGTAATAAAGAAAAATACTTTTACACCTTAAATAACTGATTTGTATCTGTATTCATTTTGCAATTCCTGGAAGCTAAAATGGAAGTGAGAGGGATAAAGCAGGGAACACAGTTACCCGATGCAACGCTATCCTACGCTACCCGATGCAACGCTATCCTACGCTGCCCGATGCTACCCGACGCCTTGTCTCGTTTTGGTACGGTGTGCACATCTACATACAGTCACTATCACAATCGCCTCATTTGTTCTTAATGCACTATTTTGAGCAAAACCTTGGAATAAATTGCTTGTTGAACTTAATTATTTTAAATAAAGTGATTCCGGTGTTTTGATACATTTTCTTCTTACACATCATAATTAAATCATTTTTATAAAAAGTCATGCATTTTTTTATCTCGTTTAATTTGGTTTACATTAAAATAAAAAGGTTGTAATTAATAAAAAGACAAAACTAAATATACTTAGTTTGAAATAAACTACAAAAATATGAGTATCCTGTTCTGTAATTGTTAATTAATAAATTGTTAGTTAAATTTTACGTGCAAAACCGTGTAATATATTGTCATTTAAATTCACGATATCAAAAAACGTTATTCCGATGTTTTAATCAATTTTCTACCAAACCATTAAAATTAATTTTTTTTTTAATATAAAAACTAACGCAGTTTTGATCTGGGTTAATTTTGTTTATATTAAAGTAAGTATGTTGTAATTAATATAAAGATAAAATTACATATACATAGTTTGAAATAAACTGCAAAAAATATGTGTGTCCTGTTCTGACGCTACTCGATGAAAATGGTGTCATTTTATGAGCAAAACCACGAAATAAACTGTTAGGTAAATTTTACGAGCAAAACCGCGTAATAAAGTGTTAGTTAAATTCATCACATCAAAAAATGGTATTCCGGTGTTTCGATCAATTTTCTATCAAACTATTAAAATTGATTTTTTTAAATAAAAACTAATGAATTTTTGATCTCGGTTAATATTAAAATGGTTGTTTATATTAAAAATGTTGTAATTAATAGAAGGGCAATAAATAAAACATGTATTTTGAATAAAAATAAGAGTGTGCAATTCTTTTGTCTTCGACTGTACTCGACGCTACTCGACGAAAATCTGGAGAGTGGGGATCGTATAGCGTAGAAGAGGGTAGCGTTGCGTGGCATCGGGGCATGTGTCCCCGCTTAAAGAGCTCATTTTGTAGCAAGCAGAAACACTATTTTTTTTTTTTTTTTCATTTTCCGGCCATTTGTGCTACATCGAAAATCTAACGAAAATTTGTACATATAAGGATTGTCCGTGAATGAAAGGACTCGTTCCACTATGTAGTAGAATTTGTGCATTATCATTTATTTCAAGAAGTGGAAGCGGAGATGTAGAATAAAAATTATAATTTCTGAGACCATTCTGATTGTGGTAACTGCGAAGATTTTAATGATCACTTATGATAATGGTTTCTAAGGTGGGCTCTAATTTGTAAACGTTGAAGATTTCAAATCAGCCAAAAGTGAAAAGGCCGGCCTCGAGTGATTGAACAAAATCCATAAGTCATTGTGTTTTCTATGCTAGATGAAAGTTGAAGAAGTCCGAATATTAGCCACCCGAGGGTACCGCCGAAAGTCATTATAAAAGAATAGAAAAGGGTTAGAAGAAAGCCCTAATAGAAAGACAAAATTAATATTCGCGGCCCATTGTGAATGGGATTTCATTCGGTCGACCCGGTTGCGGTCTAGGCCGGCGCTTATTGATTCGAGTTTCCCCTTCGGATGTCAAATTCGATACAAATCTCACGTGGGCTGTAGAAAGGGACAAAGGCCGCGGTTCATTTGGGAAAAGGCGCGGGGAAACGTAGAAAGGCAAATGTCTACACTTCATAGAATAACCATGAGTGGACGAAGAACGAAAGGGCAAGTTTCCCACAAAGGTGAACAGGGACGACGCGCCGATAATATCTGGAGTATCTAGAATTCGGTTTCACTTTCGGCCCAAGGCCTTTAGAACGTCTCGATCCGACGAGAACAAAAGTTCGAAAGTCTTTATATTTGCATTATCCCATTATAAATTTATATGACAAAGTTCTGATAATGAAAGTCCTCCCTGAATCACATGAATGCACGAGTAGAACAAGGAAATCGCACTGATGGCACCCTCAGAGAAAATAAACAAGGAGACAGTTTAAAAAGTAGATGTGTTGAAGCTATGAGAGAAAGAAAAGATGAATACACTTATAACCCCCTCCCCTTTAAGAAATTTGTGAGACTAGGATCACACTATGGCATCATAGATAAAACTCCAACTTAATTATTTCTAAGGGAATCTCGTAGCTTAGTTGTACGTGACGAATCGCTTTTATCGTCTGATTACCGCGTATACATTCCTTCACAGTAACCATCAAACTTATTACGGAATGCATGTTTCCCCTTTTCTTTCTTGGATTCTATATTTCGAAAGGTTTAACTATAGCATTTTTTTAAGAGCGTCTTTTCGAGGATCCTCATACGCCGTGCGAGATTGAAACAATACTTTTTTGGCCGCTTGTAGAGAAGGTTGCAATTCCTTAGCTCCGTATAGAGAGCGTGCAGGAATGCTGCCCAATGTGAAAATTGCGCTCGAGCAAGGCAACGAATATCTGGGACCCTCTCTTCGAAGAAACTACTTTGTACCTTATAGTGATAGTCCCAAGCGAAACCTAGAATGTTATTATTAGCGTGAATGTGTATTGGGAAGACCGTTTGCGGAATAAGGAGACTTAATTAGATTAGTTATTAACGAGTGTAAAATGTGATGGAGGAATATGGAATACGAGTATTTAGGAACTGATTGCGTTCTGTGTTGAGATACCTAGGTTTTACCACGGACATCGATCACCTGGGGAAGGTGATTATAAAGGCGTGCCGGTTAATCATTCTGACGTAGAAAAGCTGGAATTGCCAGAGGGCCGCTAGAAATAAACAACACAAGAAACCAAAATTGTACCAGTCTACCCATCACTTGTACAGATTGGTTCCAAAGTTTTACTGTAGCAGTTTTTGACGAACGTCTTTTCGAGGATCCTTACACACTTACTTTCGGGCCGATTATAGAGAAAAGTTCAATTCCTTTGCCCCATATAGAGAGCGTGCAGCAATGCTAACCACTGTGCACGAGCAAGCAATCTGGGTCTCCTCTTCGATTCTTGGAGGAAACCACTTTATACGTCATATTGGTAGTTTTGTATCCCTAGCGAATCCGAATAGTGAATGTATTTATTAGCGCGTATGTGTAGTGGAAAGGACGTTTGCGGAATATGGAGACTCAATTAGGCGGGTTTTCAACGGGTGTTCAACGGGTGTAAAAGGTAAGGGAGGAATATGGTGTGAGTACTTGGTACTGACTGCGTCGTGTGCTGTGAGACCTAGGTTTAACCATGGACATCCATCACCCGGGGAGGGTGATTATAGAGGCGTGCCGTGCCTGTCGATCATTCTAAAGTACAAAAGCTGTAATTGTCAGAGGATCGCTAGAAGGAAACAACACGAGAAGCCTGAGTATTCATATATACGTCTGCAGATTTGATCCTGTTTAATTCATCAATGACTATTTTTTGCCTTGACAAATTATTAACATCCTCACTGCGTATGAAGGAGTTTTGGACACATGTCCCATAACCACTGTTATCTTTGACTATTTTTTAGACCCAAAAGATTTCTTTAACGATACGAAACCGTTACATTTGATATTTCTACATTCCGAATATTATGGACTATAGGCCATCTGAGTTCGTAATTTTTGAGAGTAATAAACTAATTATATAAACAATTAAAATTAAAAATAATAAAACTCAATTATACATGCGGTAACAGTTTAAATAAAGTGTAGGTTTTATGATAACTGCGTGAGTGGGTAGGCTATTATGTAAGTTTTTTAATGGCAATTGTAAATAATGGATTTAACCACTCCACTTACATATAGTCAAATGTAATTGAGACTGGCAATGGTCATGGCACGATAATGCAATATAATAAATAATACGTGATCATATAACAAGCCAAAAATGTTAATATAATACAAATAATTAAATTTTGGATAAATTTTATTATGACGTTTATGTTAATTTCAGATGTAAATAATAGCACCTGTAAAGAGCAGCGCAAGGCTTCCTTTGGGCGCAGGAAAGGGCGCATCCAGCTGGACATTTACGACATGGATTTACAAGTTGATGGGCCGTAAAGGGAATAAAAAGTCGATCTGGCACGCGTCGTAAATAAGGGTTTCACATTGTTTTCCTAGGATACTTTTCTGGGATTTGTCGTCGAGAAAATACTTCTTTTTCACTACTATAGAAGTTCTGAGAGATATTATAAACCTAGCTTTAGTCTATTAACATTTTTTTGAATTGTAAGAAAGTGCGTTGCTGATAAGTTATAAGGAAAGTACTTACGTGCCAGTCATAAAAATTATACGGCCGGGTTACTCACCTGAAACAGAAAAAGAGGTCGGTTATTAAAGAAACAAAATATAGGTTTGTTTTCCGTTGATGTAACCTCGATTATACAGAATATTAATGTTTATTATAACCATCTATTTTTTAAAAAACTTCGTCATCGGTTACATATCTCTTGCTATAGAACTGTGGGGTGAGTGCGTAACTTATTAGCGAGAATGAAGGGGGTTCAACACAGCTCTAAGTATGTCGAGAACTCTGGGGTGAGTGCGTAACTTATTAGCGAGAATGAAGCGGGTACAACACAGCTCTAAGTATGTCGAGTAGTCTGGGGTGAGTGCGTAACTTATTAGCGAGAATGAAGCGGGTTCAACACAGCTCTAAGTATGTCGCGACTCTGGGGTGAGTGCGTAACTTATTAGCGAGAATGAAGCGGGTCAACGCAGCTCGAACAATCGTGTACTCTTGGGAAGGTAATGAATATGATCCTATGTATACACAGGGCTGTGGTGTGTGTGTGTGTGTGGTATTAATAAATGTACGGTAGATGACAACCTTAGGGTACACATGAATTAGTTATCATACAAAAGCAGATTCAGTAACAAATCGAGACGTTCAAATGGGTGTAGGTTAAAAAACACGCGTAAAAGACCAGGAAAGCAAGTACGAGCGCGAAGTACAAATTTATTTTTGCTACACGAAAAATATACACGGCCTTATTGAAGAAATTCTACGTTTTGTAGAGTCCTTCGTATCGTGAATGAAGCCACTCATGTTGATCTATATCCCATCTACTGTTCTGTTTATTCTAATAAGAATCTTAGCATTCAAATTAAGCAGATATATTATGAAAGGATTTGTTTGTAGAGGAGAAAACGTTTATAATCTCAACGTGTTATGATTCATGAAATCAAAAGTCAATCTGAACTTGACAATATCAACGGTTCACATCTACAAAAGGGGAATGTTCATGTAGATAAAAAAGTTTCACTCCGAATCGGATGAGCACCTCAGGGCGTACCCTTCACTCACCTGTGGGGCTGAGGGACTCGACGGACAAATCCCCATCGGCTCTCGGAATATGCAAATCTCTTGGAAAACATTGCCGAAAAACGTAGTGCATAACGGGCGTGAATTAGACTGAGACAGGTATTCGAGAACGAACGAGAGAGAGGTTTTATTTCTGATAATTATTATCCTATGAAGCTCTGGAACCAGGGAAATCCTCCGCGGCTCGGTTACGTTCTCCGCATTACTTAAGATGAAAAACCTCTCTGCTTAGGGGAAACAAAAACCCATAGACTACGGCTATGGTGGTAGTCCTAACCACCCGACCGTGCATATGTCCTTAGGTGGTCCTGGTCCCTAATTGCCCTATTTCTGGGCACGGCCTTAGAACAATCCCTTTATTAGTTTAATCGTCCGGGCGAGAAAGAATGATGACTATATTAAACGTGTTATTTGTTTTAAACGTTAAATTAATATTCAAGCAAGAAAACGGCGCTATTTTTACATACGTTACTCAGAAATTATCGACATGCTAATTTTGTGAGGTGTACAGTGACTCTTTGAATTCCAAAAGTGTTGCTAATATCCTTTCGATCGGAATTCTCCTGGCGAGCTGGTCATGTTCCCTTACTTGCCCTCCTGCTACTTCCTCTCGTTGAACGTGGCATATGAATTTCGAATTATTCTTGCACTCCTGAGACACATTTTTGTTTGTGGGTGATTTGACAATATTTTCAATCGACTCTTTCATCAATGATTAAAAATCAAATTGAATGGCGTAAAAATCCTTAAAAGATTTTTAAATGATTACAGGCTACAAGTGCTTTGTGGGGATTGTTTGCATTATTTTCTAGAAAATTAAGAAAAACGAGAATTTATGTTTAGTTTCATTGTGTTGCATAGAAGTATAAAATAATCTAAATAATAATAAAATAGAACAATAAAAGAATAAATAAAAATATAATAAATAATGAACTGTAATGTCTAGAGTGAAAGGAAGAGGTTGCTTACAACCCCGTCCCGAGGAATATCGAGTACTCTGGGCTGAGCGTATGACGTCTGAAGAGTAGAAGTATGTATTAGGGAGAATGTTGTGAACTCAGCCCCACCCGAGAAATATCGAGTACTCTGGGGTGAGTGGGTGACATCAGGAGAGTAAAAGTAATTTATTAGCGTGAAAGGAAGATGTTGCTTACAACCCCGCCCCGAGGAATATCGAGTACTCTGGGCTGAATTTATGATGTCAGGAGAGTAAAAGTAAGTATTAGCGAGAACGTTGTGAACTCAGCTCCACCCGAGGAATATCGAGTACACTGGGCTGAATTTATGATGTCAGGAGAGTAAAAGTAAGTATTAGCGAGAATGTTGTGAACTCAGCTCCACTCGAGGAAAATCGAGTACACTGGGCTGAATTTGTGATGTCAGGAGAGTAAAAGTAAGTATTAGCGAGAATGTTGTGAATTCAGCTCCACCCGAGGAATATCGAGTCTATACGTTTGTATCGGGTCTATATTAATTTATTGGAATGGATGAAATTTATTAGCGTCAAAGGAAGGCGTTGTCCTTTATGGCTCAATTATGTCTTAGAGCAAGACCAACTTTAGCAATTTTGATAATAAGATAGCGGGAAATAGAGTTTAGTGAAAAAGATTGGCGCAAATAAAACAGTAAAACACGCGGGCAGAAACAGGGATGGAACAACAGTGCGACCGCCATAAACTCAGAGGATTTCCTGCAAACCTTCAACAACATTGGTCAAGATGGCATTGCTCTGAAGCAAGTTTAGGAAAGACAGGGTTAACCCCGACCCAAACATCTAGTACTCTGGGTAATATGATTATGAATATGTTCTGTATGTGTCTATACTGTACTTAGCAACCTGAGGCACAAACTAGAAACTAACGATTTAGCAAAAAAAAGTACACAGCAGTAACAGATCGAAAGATTTAATCAAATAGCTGCAAGTGGAGTAAAAATTAGCGAGAAAGACTAGAAAAAGTAGTACAATAACAAATGGCAATGGCCTCGGCTGTTTGTTTGTCAGCCCTTAACTTCCCGCTATATATATGGACGAAATGCCGGCGAAAAGTTACTTTACACAAGTATGTATGTATTTTTCAAATACTGTACACTATTGATGTAACGTTATAAGATTATAAAGCTTTGTGTGGGCGTTCAATTATTAACTGCGCTTCAGCATTATTAATGGTCGACCGGAGTATTTCTTTTTAATTCTTCCAAAATATCTGGGAAATTACTAACATTGAAACCCTTTGGAAGACCGTTTGTTGTATATTGTTCCGTAAAATCATTAACAAAGAAAGGTGAACTTTCTTCTTTTTCGGGTTTTGAAGCCGCGGGGGAGGCGATAGAAGGCACGTGGGTTACGGATTACAACAATGTACCTTTGCCCCTCAGAACGGATTCACCAAGGCGTGCGACGATTACGTGTTTAAAAGGAACGGGTTTTTCAAAGTGCGTGTGGCTTTTACGACGACGAAAGCGAAATCGGGCGGATCCAGTTTGGATGAATTATCCGTTGAAAAAATAAACAGATTATGACGCCGGTGAGTTTGACGGCGACGAAAGCGAAAACAACCCGCGCTTTCTTGAGGCATACTTTATACTTGAGTAACTAAATACTAATCCCACTGGAAAAAAATTCAACGATAGCTTTAATTATATACTAAATGATAATGATTTTATTGTAACCTTAATTTACCTGAGAGATACAAACAGAATTTAGTACCAGGCTATTTACATCTTTAGAGTTAATAAAAGAAGACAGAAATGTAGTTATCATTGGTACTTGACCAAACCCAACAAAACAAAGAGCAGAGTACAAAATAGTATAGTAGTATAAGGGGAGAACAGCATGTAGAAATAACTGTGATTCTGATGAAATGAACTGTCATCAAAGGTGTATTAAGCAACGAACAATAAAATGTAATAAAACAGATGAAGAC
The DNA here is from genome assembly GCA_039619505.1 of Cimex hemipterus. Lineage (NCBI taxonomy): Eukaryota > Metazoa > Arthropoda > Insecta > Hemiptera > Cimicidae > Cimex > Cimex hemipterus. The sequence continues at coordinate 17,537,713 of CM077109.1, read as the reverse complement.
GATTTAAAAAAAGCTGGACTATTCAATATGTTAAGTGGTAAGATTACAATAGAGCACATAGATTCCACACAGACGGCATCAAAACCGCCAAAGGCACGGAAGCTGGAGTCTTCAGGATGAACCCGAAGATCGAACGCAAATATGCTTCAGTTGTCCAGGTTGAAATTATAGCGATTGAACAGAGCGCCAGGGAAATAAGAAGGCTGGGAATACATTCCCGAAAGGTAGCCATCATCCCTGATAGTCAGGCAGCACTAAACGCCTCGAGGTGAAAGCAAAGAGTGTTTGGAACTGCATGCGGGCCCTGACGGAAGTCGTTGACACTTAATGACCCGTTGACATGTTGGCCAAAGAGGGAGCCTGGGTCCTAATCACTACCATGGCTTAGCATCACACAGAAGTGGATTAATCTTAAATTAGATCTACAAAGGAGTCCAAAACCAGGTAGAACAGTACCACAGGCACGAGGCACGCGAAGAGATTCATAAGACTATTCACAAAGCTGAAGGGCAATTGCTTGAAGGCAACCGCAACCGAGTATGGCTGGACTCCTGACAAGACGTTGCCACTTAAGAAAGCACATGCACAAGATAGGAGTACAGACAGAAGGTACACTGTGAAGATTCTGCCAGTAGAGGAGGTGAGAGCAGAACACATTTTTATGTTTCTGCGAAGGTCTACGTAGGTGCAGGATATTGCGATTAGGATAAGAAAAACCGTAAGCAAGACACTAAGGAGCCCCTGGCAAAGCTATGTAGGCCGATAAAAACCTGAAGCTGGCCAGTGAGTTAGAAAACCAGGAGAGTCAAATTGCAGAAGGCGTTGTGACCGGCTATTTTATCCATATCCCGAGAACCCAACTAGAAGTTTATGTACTGGAGGGGTGCCCTTTCCTGCTCATTAAATATACAAGTTAATATTTAAAAACGTATTTCTTATTTTAGAGATATTTTATGAATTTCTTGTGAGTCAGATCCAGGTCACTAACTGGGTCCGTTTACCCGCGTTTTCTGTTACTCAAACACGCTTTGGTTTTAGGTCATGGATAATTCATAAATTTTTTTGTTGAGTTGCTTCTAGGGGACTCCGGGGTAATGACCCTATAGTTTGGTCGTTTCCGAACATCTTGGTACCTATCATTCTGGCTCATTTCGACATAAGTTATACATTTTGCTCTTATGCCTAAAAACGTTTTTATCCGAGCATACGTGAACTGTGGTTGTGAGGTATTTGCATAATCGACCACTGACAGACTAAACTAGTGGCATAAGTAGACCGATATGATATAGTTGAAGGTATAGTTTCGTTCTCCTTGTCAATTAACAACTAAATGGGCTCGCGTGAAACTGAACAAGTATAATTTTTCTTTTTGTTCAGATTTAAATTTTCAAGTGTCATCACTTCAACTGAACCTATCGAGGGTTGTCATACGCGGACAATAGAACTTTCTCCCTTCAGACGGACATTTCCCGTCTCTTTCACCTTTCACCCCCTCGATGCAAAGAGATCCGGGCAGACGTGTGAAATCAATTGCCGGTTACCCAATCGGGATTACATCCCAGAGATCAGCGGCCGCAGATAAACGCCCGTCGGATACAATCGAAACGGCCGTTGAACGTCAACCGAGGCGTGTTTGGGAGAAACTACGGCCATTGATAATAGTATCGGTTAAAAATTTGACCATTAAAAAAAAATCAGTACTGGAAAGAGCAAATTGCTCAATTCACAAACCTCTGTGCAAATTGATAGTACAAAATTGAAACTATAAAAGAAAAACCGTAACTTCTGATCCTTTTATGAAATGGATTCATTCATTTGGTCCTGCAACCTTCAGCAGACAAAACAAAATCGTTTAAAAGATAAACTTCTACAACTTGTCCAAAACGTTACTGTATAAAGTTTGAGGAATATTTTTTTTTTGTTCCGTAAATACCGACATAAATGCAACACTTACAGGAAAGTGAGACTATGTTCTTAATTTATAAATGTTAATTACCACCAATGTAAAGATTATAGTTTAATCTCTAAAGATTTGAAATTTTTCACTATAATGTGATCAACTGTTTATACACTGCAGAAGGGCTAGAAACAGGGCGATAGGTGCTTTGGAAAATCATTTTTCTCAGGTTTAGGCAGTACTATATGCTTAGTCGTTTTCCAGTTTAAAGGAAAGTACGAATAGAGAATTATCAAATTAATTAATTAAATTAAGTGTATTAATCAACAACGGGGGATTTTGTGTGTTTTAGGTTGGATTTTTCTTAAGCTGTTTAAATGAAATTAATTACAATTAATTAATCTTTATGTAAGGTTTTGGTTGAAATGGAAAGCTAGTGCCAGGAGCGTGATTCGAACCCTCGACCTTCGGCTCAATAACCCGCTGCTCTACCGCTTAAGCTATCGTGACTTCGATCCAATCGCACACCAACGTTCCACCACCAACTGGCCATCTGATTTGTCAGTTAGAATCCTGATTACACGACATTTCAAAAATCGCAAAAAGGAGGGAAAATTCGAAAGGTTGGTTTGAGATGGGAGTGGGTGCCTAGTGGACCGAACTCAACATAGCTCAAGTAGTTAGAGCACAACAAGCCGAATGTCATAGGTTCGAATCCTGCTCATGGCACTGACTTTTTTCATCTCAACCAATGTCTTATACATAGATTAATTAATTGAAAGAAGTTATTTGGTCAATCGGACTACAAAATATAGTGAATTTAATAAGTTAAAATAAAGTACAATTTCATTAAAGTTCTCCGTAGTCATTTCGTTTATCGTCGAGAATCAAATTCTGAATAAACTACATTTTAAAAATGGCAAAAAGGAGGGAAAATTCGCAAGGTTGTAGGTTGAGGTGTGCAGTTTGTGTCCGAGTGGATCGAAGTCACGATAGCTCAAGTGGCAGAGGAGCGGCGTATTTAGCCAAAGGTCATGGGTTCGAATCCCGCGCGTTACACTGGCTTTTTCATTTCAACCGATCCCTTCCATAAAGATTAATTAATTGAAAAACATTTGGTCAATTAGACGCGAAGTATAGGAATCAATTGTTAAAGTGCATGCCGAACATGATTCCCGTTGGTTACGAGGCCTACCTGCAGAAGTAAAATAGTTTTGTTTTTCTAAAATAGTATCTCAAAAAATGACTCAATGACTGTTCTTCGAAATTGAACGGCGTTTATATTAATTTTTTTCTGAAACAAGCATTTCCTAATTTACATCGCCAAGCATGATTGTTGAAAGTAGAAATAAATTATTAGAATCTTTAAAAATATAGTGAATGGGGGATAATTACTTGTCAGTAGAAATATTGAAAAAATTACAAGTTATCAACGTAGAAAGTAAAACTGCAAGGTACAGTGGAGCAGCAATGTCGATCTTTCAATCCACGCCGATCCAGGCATGCCACAGATCAAAACTGAGCTTTCACAAAATTTATTCAAACATTTGAAAAACGGCGTTTGAAATTATTTTCGGTGGAAATCGTGGTTTCCGCTTTTAACAGTTCCATCAGATAAACACTTTCATTTTCATAACAAAACGCCAAAGAGTGAAGGTCCTAATATCGTTAAATCTCGACCATTTACGATCGGTGAAAGGGGCCCGTTAATTTACGAATTATGCGTAAAAGGTGAACAAATTTGCCGTTTCATGAAAGTTGGCGCTGACCGACGGTACAAGCATGCCAATATGATAGAAAACATTAATAAAACAGACCGTTACAATTTCTTCGAATTAAATGCAACATGTGTAATCGGGAACAACTGCAATTTGTAAGATATTCCAGCCGTTTATCGGCTGCACAAGACAATGTTCAACTTTGAAATTAAAATATTTTCCAACAATACCGCACTACAAACATTGTCACTGCTACAAAGTCATAAGGTCTAACGCTACCAATCGTCAATAATTAAAAATGTTAAGTCTAAATCTAAACAATACAAAACTTTAAAACAATATTTTCAGGAAATCTTTCATTTTGTATCAATTCAATCTAATTGTACATTTTTTTACCTTTTTCCCAATTAATTAGATGTTGTTGAAGTCACGTTAAACAATTGTCTTTTCATTTTTTTTTTTTTTTATTTATTGGGGGGGGGCACACGCTGTATTTAATTCCAATGTCCGCACGGAACAGATCCAGCTGGATTCTTCAGGCAGCTCCAATTGCATAAAGAAAAAAGTCCCCCAATATCGTAAACCTTTTTTTAATATCGAACATAAACCGCCGTGGATAGAGAACGGCCATCGTTAACGGCTAATTTTTATCACATTTACATTTCAGCTGGATTATTTTGACCAGACTAAAATGAAAGTTCTGACGGTTCATCGGTCCAGGGATTTGAAGCGTGAAGTATAATTCTGAAATTCCACATCAATTTGTATATCTCCAGGGCGAAAAAATTCCATAGTGATTGATTGCAAATTACAAACTATTTCATCATTTCCCTCGGAGAAAACTATTTGAAGCAATTTACCATAATCCATTGACTATTTCAAATACCGGCCAAGGGAGAAACTCCTGTTGGTACACCGATGGATCTAAGACACAAAATTTAAGTAGGAAGATTCGGCACAAAAATCAAGTACTCAAGTATCACAATTGCTTACTTAATTCCATCTGAACAGAAAATACAAAACTAATGAGATAGCTATCGCGTCTTATAAACATTAACCAAACACCATCAGCTCAAAACTGTTCTGATTCTTGTTAGTGTTTTATTTTAATATTATATTTTTAAATTTTTGGGGATTCTTTTCCTTGCCAGATGCAACATAGGAAAGTGACTACATTATAATTGGTCTCTTCATGGCCCCTGCTTACTAAAAGATGATAGCTGAAGTAAACTAATCGAATTACTCGATTAGTTGAAAGTACTTAAACAGCATATAACAAAACCTACAACACCATAATCAATTTATCAATCCTCAGAAGGGTACAGTACAACATAACCCAACAAAACGTCATCATATTTAATCCGCAATAAAATGCAGTGCATCATATCTCAAGATTTCATCATAATCATTATTAATCCGCCAAAGAGAACAGTAACAACACAACCCAACATATTATAATTCCCACCAATAAGCAAAAAGTGCAATACCAACATAACCCAAAAAAGTCATAATCCTCATCCATAAAAATAGACTAAGCTAGTAATAAAACCCAAGAAATCATAATCATTATCAATCCGCAAAAGAGACCAGTACATCATAATCCAACAAAAATCGTCATCATTATTAATCCTCAATAGGATACAGTGTATCATATCCGAAGAAATCATCATAACCATATCTATCCGCAAAAGGGTGCAGTACCAGCATAACCCAAAATATCATAATCCCCATCCATAAACAAAGACTACGCTAACAATATAACCCAAGAAATGAAAGTCATTAACACTCCGCATAAGCGTTCAGAACCACATAACCCAAGAAATCATAGTCACTATCATTCCTCAAAAGAGTTCAGTAGCCATATAACTCAAGTATCAATCCACAATAGAGTGCAGTACAGCAAACCCAAGAAATCATAATCAATATCAATCCAATATATATAAAAAAACTTACAAACATACACTGTTCGGTAATCTTTCAAATTATAATAAAAATTAAAATATTGTACTTAACAGATATTAGAACAGAAATAAAGAGAGAAACTCATATCATCAAATCCCTATCGCTTTAATTATGTACCCTATTAAAAACCACATGCATGTTGGAAGGAATAAAAAAACACCGATGGCCTAAGTAACTTAAGCCACGTTAAATGGCTTAGATTATGGTAATAATCTTGATAAATACATCTTTATAAGACAATTGCAAAGGGAAATAAAAGTCAGTCTAGGATACTTCTATTTTTTTTTAAATTATCCTTCGAGAATATCCTGCTTCCAGATGGCAATAATGCAAAGATCCTTGTGACACCGATTTTTTTTTATTTGAACAATCTGTCTCACGATTGAGAAACCAGACTCAATATGTCAGCAATTACGATTTGGGGAGAAATCGGCGAAATATTTTTTTTTCTTAACTTCAGATCGTGTGGGCGCGTCGTGCGTCCACTGTCCCTTTCATCACATTTTCATTAATTATTTTTATGTACAGGGGAAAGTCATCACGCCTTTGCACCGTGAAGGCAAGCCGATCGCCCCACGACCCCTTCCTCCCAGACGTTAAAATTGAATTCGGGAGAAATTGAGATGTACGTACGTGTCACGATGATAACCCGAATTCGGCGAAACATCCATGTGAAACCAGGTCCTAAAAGCACCATCGCGTTTTTCCATTGTCAAACGATCCTCTTGTTATTTCAGGATTGGGCAGCTCCCAATTGGGCGCAATTCTGTAATGACAGATAACCTGGACGCAAAACCATGAAATTCCCAGTTCTTAAAATGCAATAGACCTCTTTCCGACAATGTCTTCGCTTAGACAACAGCCGAGAAAGAATTTAGAACCTTTTCCCTTCCCTAATATCACATCCGATGGACTTTCTACATGTGCCTAGTAAATTGGTTAGCGAACTTCTATACCTACGTTTTGCGTTAAAAGCCCGGAAGGACATATGAAGTTTTTTCTAATGTTTCTTTACAATGCGTTCGTTTAGGTATAGTTAGTTAGCTTGAATTTCTTGTTCTGGGGATGTTGTCTCGGTGCGATACCTATGCCCATGCCTAAATAATTTCTAGATGCTAGCCGTGAGGTGATCGGTGACACCGGCCATCTGACGCTATATGGCTGTATCGCACTTGCGATAAATGCTAAGTAATTCCCGTAGTCTGACCGGTCCCATGAAATCCCAAGTTCATAGCACGTCCTCGTCGTGGTCCCTAGGCAATGCCATCAGTTTCGGCTTTGGCGGCTACCGGCGCAGGCGAATAGCGAGTTTTCGCCGCTTAAAACAGTACACCAAACTAAGGGATCCAACCGTGACAGAAAACCCCAATCCAAAGAGTCATGCGACGCCTGCTGAAGGATGCGAGAGTGTGGGAACATAAGTCGTGAACCGTCGTCCTTAGAGGTACCTGACAACACCCCCTACAGTACTGAGATTACGGGGTTGGCGTCTTCCCGGCATCGACTAAAATACTCTAATATTCGTGGGAACTCTATGGATAACCTTAAAACAAAAACACCAAACAATGGAAAAAATGCTACAATGTACCTTATGAGTTTTCAGTTGCCATACTTCAAGGATGTCCGAGAGGATCGAGGTCACGATAGTTCAAGAGGTAGAGCAGCGGCGTATCTAGCCGAAGATCGTAGGTTCGAATCCCGCTCGTCCCATTGATTTTTTTCATCTCTACTAAAAAACCTTAATTAATTTTAATGTATCAATTGTTCATGCGGAAAACTAAATTGGTGAATTTAACTGTATTTTCCTTTGGGAAATGGCTTAGATAAATACGACGGCATAATTTTATATATTAGCAAGATACTGTCAAAACGGTCTAATTATCAGATGACGACTCAATTCCCTTTTCGCTTTAAATAAGGCCGCGTGACTGGGAACTGTAATGAAAAATTATTTATGCTAATAAAACCATTGCCTTTCACTCTAGATCGCTATGAGTTTATCAGATCGAGGGAGTCGTAGCGATTCCGATGGATGTATCGTAATTGTGGTTTTACTTTCCGAACACCCTCCCATTGAAGCTTTCCAAAAGCATTCGTTAATTGTGTCAAATTTATTACGAACGAAACGGACTAACGGGGCTTGTCCGAATCGGAGATTTGTCGGCCTCGACTCCTTCACCCCCGGGCTAGAAATCTAACCCTTACCGACCCCGAATGGTGAACGGGAGTATTATTTTTTTTCGGCTACGTGACAAAGTAAAGACGCTTCACGTAAAAGCACATGGCCGTCTTTTAAATATAGCCCGAGCGTGCTTTGTATCACTCGTCAACGATTATACTACATACTGTACGTCGCATGTCGAATAATGGAACGATTTTCGAAAGCGTTCGTTTTAAACGATTTACAAACTTAATTAAAATGGCTCTCCACTTTCCATTTCACATTTGCTTCAATAAGCTCCAATAAGCACCTCCTTTATTAATCGGATTAGGCATAGTTTCATAGTAAATTATTCCATAACTTAACCTATATTTTCCATCAGAATAGGTTATTATAAAAATTGACAGACAAAGGAACATTGAGAGTACCTTTAACACGACTGACATTGAAGCAATTCATCCAAATAAAGACAGGAACTGAATAGACGATTCGGACTACTTTACAAACTACTCGATCGCAAATCTAATTTTTCGACAAAAAGCAAACTAACATTTTGCAGTTAATGCTCCTGAAGGAGGTTAACAAGCCACTCAGTTTGGAGAGCTTCAGAAGATGAAGAGACGGATAACCTACTTTATCGGTTGCAATAAGGAGTGCTAAATTTTGAGAGTGTTGGGAGGAGGCTGACCGGGGCTGTCTTTAGGGGGTGGCACGGCGTTTTGCCCCGGGCAGTAGGGGAGATGTGGACTTTACCAGGAGCATATGCTGCTTTGTAAGCTTTATAATCACATTTTCCTGATACGCTTGACAAGGGCGATTTCCCACGAAAAGACAAAAAGGTCGCAGCGACGCTAATGAGAGTCCCTCGACAGCGGCTCCGGCTGGCTTTGGAGATTGTGAGATGCGATCTTGAGTGTTGTAGGTTTAGAAAAACATTTTCTTTATCATGCCAACGTTTCGATCTCCAGGGAAAAATGGGTGTTTTCTGTGTTCATCTGTCACGGTTGCGTGTCGTGTTGGGCATAAAAGATAACACACATTTTCCCCTGAAGATGATCTAAATAAAGATCGAAACGTTGGCACAATAAAGTAAATATTTTTCTGAAATCTACATCACACAAGAAAATATCTCATCATCTCTGATTAACCATTAATTAACGGTCATAAACCTTAATTATTATATGATTTGAAGTTACAAATAAAAGACCTATCAACTGGAGTGTACTTACAGATATCTTTATACATAATATATATTTTAATCCAGCCATCGTGGTAAAAAAAACATAAATAATGAAATTTGCCCTATAATTTTTATAAAGGTTGTTTTAATATTTTTCTAAGAAATAAATAATTTTAAGCTTGCTTTGTTGTTACTAAATTGCGTAGGAGTACATTTGGTTAAAAATAAATTAATTTGACACCATTTTACAACTTCACGTGGGCAAAAAAATCAAAAATAGTCGAACAAAGAGAAATGTTTATTCGGTCATAATAAATTGGTTTGAACGATCAAAAGTAAAAGTGGTAAAGCCGCTCGTTATGCATCCACGATGAAAGGCCCAATGTTCTGGCCGTCGGTAACTTCGATTGTCCGATTGTACAATCGCTAGATATGATTAGAAAACGTCATAAAACGCTCGTAGGTTTTTTTAGGACAGTAAAAGGGAGAAATCATTAGTGCCAAGACAGGTAGTAATATTCTCTGTATGCCGGGGTGGAAAGCTTCGTTAGAATTTAAACTTACGCACCCGCCAGCTTTCTATCACTCCCACCTTAATGTCCATCTAATGGCGTATATACAAACAGTCAACTGTTCGATTATTCTGAATTATTCATTTTCTTAAAATAGGAGCTGGAGGTTCTCCGTCTCTAATAAAATGGAAGTATTTCATAACTAGGGGTACTTTTTTTTTATTTCAAAAGGTTATTTATTCAAGATCTATTGGTGTGAAATTTATCTATGACTGACATTATCTAGAGTACAGTAGTTTTTATCTTAAGATTAAAAAGAAAAATAGAAAAGTAAATGAAGATTGGAGGAAAAGAGAACAATGAAAAATGAGGGGAAGGTAATGTCAAAAATGATCAGCGGTGAACTCTCTACGGACCGCCATGCTCAGGATTTTGATCATACCTATTTTGATAATTAACGGTCAAGAGTTGATTGTCGGTTTATTTCCATTTGGACCAAAGCCCGAGTGTGATCGATGTTAACTTAATTGATGGATTCCATTCCTTGGTTCCCTAACGAGAGCCTGTAGATATGCCACCCCGTATGAGAACTTGAGTTCGGCTTGAGCACAGGAGCGAGTGCCTGGGTCGGCAGTTCCCATTTTTGGAAGAAAAATTATTATTTTATTGTATACAGTACTGATAATTTGGTACTCCTGTGGTTTGATAGTGAATGTATTTATTAGCGTGAACAGATAAGGCCCAGGTCTGACTTCGGATACCAACGCCCGGGGTTGGTGATTCTGAAGGACTGCCGGTAATTTTTTTACAAATACTAAAATTGCCGATGGACTGTAAGACGTGATAGGCTCCACTTTGTATACACTGTACTTACCACCTGTGTGGATCTGAGCTTACATAAATTAGTATTAGCATAAAAACATTGATTGTCATGGCGCATGTTTCAGGATTGATCTATTTGGAAGGTTACGACTGAGCCAATCTCTCTTTTAATAACCAACGTCCACTATCGATATTAATTAATTATAAAAACAAAATTATTTTCATCTCGTTGAAACTGAAACTTTTTCTACATAGCTTGAACTTTCGAAATCGTAGGTATCCTTTTTTGGGCTTAAAACCTCCGTGACCTTAGCTTCGTTATTTACTTGACCGAATTCAATGCAACGCGGTGTTGAGTCACCGGTTCCATCCGATACCGCAACTTCGAGAAAATTATGGCCAGTTTGCGTCACCGCTGATAGAAAAGGCAGGAGGCATGTGTTATTTTCACCCCGTTTTCCTCAATTTTAGACTTCCCATCGGATGGAATGTAAAAAGAACACGCCGTTTTACAGCCGGCTTTCCGTGTCTTATCTTTTTCGGGATAAGACTAGCACAGGTCTTAAGTAAAGTCAATATTTTAAAACGCCGTTCATAAAAGGGCCAAAGAAACTTAATATTCAATCGAGCACTTAACAATCTCCACTTTTAAAAGGTATTGATAAATGTTAAATTATATAAGCATCACGACAGTCAATCCTTTATGTGTTTTAATTTAAACAAAAATATATTGTCCAACCAAACGATTTTTAGGTAGCTATCCTTGGATTGTAATGATACGTGACGCTGTTGAAATAACCCAGATTTGTCTTTTGTTCGCCATGACCTAATCCAAAACAATATTTTTTTGTAAATAAATAAAGTAGGCAAATATTTAAAATATATGCAGTTTCACTATTCAGAAAAACCTTTTGTCGTTTTAATTTCATTATATCGACTCTACAGTTGTTTCAAATTGAAATGATACTCGTTGAACATACTGACACTCGATCGATGTCAACCAATATGGGTTCTTAGTTGAAGATGGCAGACGAGGAAGACAAATCCCGACTCGTAGAACGACAGCCGCCAACAGCGTGTAATTTTTATGCATTTTTTAACATACAGACAAAATTGGCAGTGTGTCGAAAGCGTAAAATTAATTATTTAGACAAACCGGCCAATCCGATAGGCATCAGTTAATTCAGCTTAACTACTTTGATTAAACGGAAACATGTTTACATTTATTTCTTAAAATGGTACGGTCTTAACGGTCTAACAACCTACTGGAACACTAAACAAAGCATAATCAGCTAATATTTTCTAACAAAAAGATCATTCTGGAGATATCGCATGTATTATGTAAGAAAAAAACATAATAAATTACTTATTAAAATTATTAAAAATTATTATTTGTTATGTACTGCGAAAACACTAGAGAATTTGATCGTTTTTGGAGAGGTGATATTTTTTAGACTTAATTATGTTTGTTGCATCGCGCTTGTATCAAATTTAAATTCTAAGAGCAAAGTACCATACATTGGGTGGCAACAAGAAAAATTCGAACGCGAACAGAAAAAACGCTTGTTCTGAAAGGTTCACCTTTTGGTACACTTTTCTCAAAAAATCTTAATCAAATTGAAACAATTTTTCCCTGTTAGTAGAACAATAATGTACAAACAATCGAAGCAAGCGATTCGCTTAAATACCACAAATGTTGAAATATATGTTTGGAGAAAAGACTGACCAAGAGATGCAGGTTCAGAAATATTTTGTCACAGCTTGAGGCCCAACTTACATCATTCACTATTTTTTAATAAACCAAGCTGCAGTGTACATAGCACATAAAGAAACAAAAAATCCTTTAAAAACCGCTAACCTCTCATTTGCACCTCAGGTACAATGTAGATTAGAGATAATCCAGAGAGTATTCGATATTCCTCGGGACGGGGTTAAGTAATGATGATCCATTCCTTTCACGCTAATAAATCACATTCCAATAAACTAACATAAATACAACACCTGATATAAACCTGATCGTTTGGTCGTAATATCCCTCAGAGCACTCGCTATTGATAGGCGGGAGGAATTTCTCTATTCTAGCTAATAACTACTTTTACTCTCCATACGTCACATTTAGACTGTGGGGCAGTGCCCACAGGAGCGATGAGATAGTGATACAACATGAGGCGATTTTTAATCGCCCGATGCGACTTTTATCGGCGCAACACGAGACAAGTGATACGATACCTACCATATGTGGTATTATTGGCAGACTCTCTTGGGTCAGAAAATAACAAATGATTTAGAAATGTATCATGACTACTGGAACCTTAAGTTAATCAAATGAAGCTAAATCAAAAATTGAGATATTTAAAAACAATTAACATAATTTATGCCCAAACGAAATGTGGAATTTTAAAAAAACGTTTTAGAAATATTATTCACTGTTTTCGTTATCCCCTCGACCAATTAATATATCACAATTAATTACGGTTTTTAATTGAGATGAAAAAAAGGAGGGATAATTCGTAAGGTGAGGTTGAGATGAGGAGTTGATGTCCGAGTGGATCGATGTCGCGATAGCTCAAGTGGTAGAACAGCGGCGTATCTAGCCTAAGGTCGTGGGTTCGAATCCCTCTCGTGCCATTGACTTTTTTTCATCTTAACTAAAAACCGTAATTAATTGTTTTAGAAATAGATGAAATTTGAAAATAAAAATACAGATTTTTAAAAATTCACTCCGAACAAAATATTATCCCTTACCAGCATACGCTCAATTATGCAATCTATTTAGAAACTAATACGTCAAGTTCATTTCTTTTTAAGTGTAAATTACTTTCCACCTTTATTGCCAGAGCATTCAACGGTCACAAGAAGCTAATTTTATTTCTCATGAAAGTGTGATATTAAAGACTGGTTGGGTTAAGGTCTGGTTGGAAAAGGCGCTGGAACTCGAAACCCCCAAGGATTTAAACAGATTCAATGCCGAATATAAGTGGCCTCGCTGTAACATTTTCGGAGAAGCTCTGCTTGGGGGAAAGGGACAGATTATTTATTGGCCAATGTATCCGGGGCAAGATAAGATTATTTTCTTAAATTAGTTGTTGAATAGTTTTTCAAAGACTACTTCCATAAAAACGAGTTCTGTTGAACCATTTTGTCAAAAGAATAGCAACATGTTCACAGACGAGTCGCTTCACCCGATACGACACCGATAATTATCGGCATTACATCGCATTCGCGCTGGTGTGTAAATTTTTAGTTGCTCAGGCAAGGAATACACGTAGTAATAGTAAGGTGTCGAATAGCATGCGCATCATTTGTCGTATCGCGTGTTGCATCACTCCAGTTAGCACGCTAATAAATTACATTCATTCCGGTAAAATAACGTATAAATAACACAGACAATAAATGTGCTCGATCCTTATTTTTGCATAAGGGGAACCTACGTAGCCGCTTTCCGGCTAGAAGGTGCCCGTGAGTTATTCTTGAATGACCTAACCGCAAGCCTCGTCAGTATGAACTTTTTACCATTCCCTGTTGGTTATAATAAAATTAATAAAATATATTTTGAGACAATGGTACTAAACAAATGACAAAAACAAACTTGGCCACTTTTTGAACAATTAAATGACCTTGAAAATTCCTAAAAGACGAAGATTGTATAGCTTTACGTTTAAACAGAAAGTGCAGATTCTCATTTATTCGAAAAACCGTAAAAATTAAAAACCAATCAAGTAGAAATGGATTTACCCCCCCCCCCAAAAAAAAAAAATAGTACAAAACAGTTGTTCGTTCAAAAGTAACATTCGTTATCACCTTAATACTCCAGTTGCAGAAATATTTTGATAATTTCGAGCGAATATGTTGTTTCTAGATAAAAACCTAGACTATGGTAGATATTCCCGTGAGGTTTTATGTGTTACCACAGAGAGGTCTATTTCAGTAGCTATGTATGTTCATTAGGAAGTTCAAAGGGGAATGTTTTGTGGACTGACCACAAAGATGAGCCTTCACCCTTGGAAAACCGATCCCCGGACAAAAGGATATTTTCAACCTCTTGTTAAACAGGATTAGTTACCATCGAGGGTTCTTGACTTGCATTATGCGGTTAGATCGCAATATTAATAATATTAACAAGACAGATTACCAATGACTTTCGTAACTGTTGCGATACAGCGATTGATTTGATTCGTAGTCGCTATTATACAATAAGGTAAGATTATCGTTATAACGAGATTAAACTAACCGAGTCGTGATCCGTGTCTGTGTGTTTAGGCGTATCACGACCTGCCTGTCTATTGACCTATACCTTCTTTTGATTGGGAGCGGCAACTTGTAAGACCCCCTGACCCTGGGAGAGTGCCGTTTCCCGACGCTTCCTCCTCGCCGGCGTAGATATTCCCATAGGATGGAATGACGTGGAAACCTTTCCCACCCTCGACTAGCCTTATAAATATTTAGCGACCGGCTGCCCGTTACGCAAGGCTTGCAAGTGCGGTTTGAAAGTGAAATGCCTCCTGCGCTCGCTCATTCCATTCATGCTCAATCCTGACAACATTGTTAATAATCCTAACCTGTCTTGTCGGAACTTAACATCTAGCTAATAAATTTTCGATTATTTTCAAAATAACTTTTCTTTATATAATAGCATGCTTTAGTCTTAATATAAATTAAGAGGGTTTCTTATTCCTTGTGATTAATCATGGAAAAATGCCCTCACCCAATTAGAAGACAGGTACTGTATTGGAGAATCAAAGAGAACGAAAGTGCTCAAGTCACTTTCGCACTAAGAAAGCCACTGTGTTCTCCATTACGACTTACTGATACCAGTTGCTGATTTGATTTACTAAGCTACCTGAAAATGTACATTGAAAAAACTCTGACGTGGAATCCACGCTCTCACCTGAAACAAGACACTACGGGTATTCACGATGTTTGTGAGAATCCAACTCGTGATAAATCGAACAGAGAAATGTCCAGTAAGATCGTGAAAGCCACCTTCTTTCGTTAGCGTGTTAAATGTTAATATATTTGTAATGCTGTCGGTGACAACTGATAGATCCAAAAAATAAAGCTTTAACAGTCTTGAAGTTTTGTAGTTATTGGTTTTGGTTTTCTTTTGTGTTAAACTGTAACATGCCAAAAGTTAATAAAAAAGGAAAATTAATCAACTATTCATTCAAAATGCTATCTAAGCAATCGAAAATATTAACAAATAACAGGCATGAATTCGTGCCGACACACCTAACCTATAACAGCATATAACGTTATAGGTTAGGTGATGTATCTATTACGAATGGAGAGTATAAGGACGAGATCAAAAATTAACAAAAGACATGTATTGATCTGATTTAATTAATGCGTATTTAGGAATAAAAATAAGTGTAAACAAAACAAAAAAAACAGCTGTTAAATTCATAGCTGCCATGTTGGTTACCTACGCCCTAACGGATAGCGATGTGACTACATTTTCGACCTAACACCTAACATTGGCCTTGGCCTGTTAGATCGAACAATGTTAACCAGCCGATTCTTGCAAAGTCTAAATCATCATTTTTCTCGATCTAACAGGATCTACCAGAGTTAACAGGGTTAACACAAAGATCGTGAATATCTACTCTTGCCGATACCACTCGACCGAAGATCTCACTTAACCGTTAACAACCCAACCTATACTTTACAAGGGGAAGTAAGGGGCTCAACGAAACATTCAAATCCATCCCGTAAACAAACTCTCCAAACCAAAATCCTAAGAAAGATCCTTAATGTTCCCTATACGTCTACTATTTACACTGACCTTCGCATTCCATTCGTAATACATCTAAACTTTTCAATAATTTTCTACAATAACCGTACATGGAAATCCTCAATCGACTAAAGAGGAAATGGCTTCATGTGATATGCGTCTGTATGTGTCAGGGTGTGTCGCCAATGAGTCGGCTTCACTCATTCTGTTTAATTTTATGATGTTATGCTATGAATGACCAAATTTACTAATTCTAACTGAAGTTTCAGGTGTATATAATAATAATTTAAAAATAAGTCGGAGAGTAGTAAGATCTAAAGACCGGATTCCAATGGAAATGCGTCTTCGACTTGGATGAAATGAAACCAGGCCATTTTTACTGCATAAAAATCCTGTCTTTAAGATTAATGACATTATACAACCTTCAATTAACGGCATTTTCGACGTCTTGTATGAACGAAATATTTAAATTTGATATTCTTTTTACCATGACATTCCGCATCATGGTAAATATAATAAATCCCGATAAAATGTCCTAGAAAAAAAGGAATTACCAGAGAGAGATAACGAACTTCTATTTGTAGAAAGTAGAGAGTTCTGTACGCCCAAGTGCTTGCTTGCCCAGTTAAGGTGTTTGAAACACTTGATTCACACACATGGCTAAGACGAGAATGTTGCCCTGGGATTGTTTCATTTCCCCTGGGATCCTTGAATTTATTAAACGACCAAATAGGAAAAGGAGACGCTCTAATCCAAACAGTCCGTTTAAAGCAGTGTTCTAAAAGAGCGATTTGGTTGCTGTTAGCCGAATATGTTAATTGCGGCGAGTTTCATTGTCCTGCCAAAATAAACTTAGCCAATTAAAGTTTTAAGCGCAGTTAAAAACCGTACTAGCGACCTCGTTACTTCTCTTTTGCCGGCTCTCAGGGGACGATGTCGAAACTCCAGACTGCAGTACTGCTACTCCCATACAACCAGTTACCGCAAGACCTTAATTTAATTTTTTGTCTCACAAAACAGCTAATAACCGAAAGAGACGAAATTAAGGCTAAATCTTACTATTATAGTTTAAAGGTGAAAACTACCTCGACATACACAAATGCAAGTACATTTCTTAAGAACCCTCCATAAAAATTATGATTATACTTCGCAGAACCAAAACTCCCCTGCTGGCAAGTCTGTCAGATTTGCAAGGATTGTTGGAATCTGTTGCTACAGAAAGCACGACTTAACGTGAAGAAGAAAAAATGATGGTTATGAGTAAAAAACCAAAATGGTTCACAGAACCTTCTCAAGAGCAGTGAGATAATTGAGAGAGTACCATGTTATAAATACTTGGGTTGTTATGTCAAGGACTGGGACCATGCGTGCGAAATCCGTTGTAGAATTGTACAAACTATTCCTTCCAGAAAACGAGGATTGCCTTGACAAAACGGGATTTATCTCTCAGGCTTCTTACTCGAATGCTTCGATCCACTGTATTCAGTACAATTCTCTATGGGGTTGAACCTTTGACCCTTACAGACACATTATGCCGGAAGCTGGAAGCATTCGAAATGTGGACGTACGGACCAATTCTGAAAATACCATGGAGAGCAAGATTCACTAATGTCGTTGTAATACAGCGTATGAATAAAAATCTAGAAATCCTCAGTACCTTAAGGGAAGAAAATTATAATATTTTGGACACAATGCGCAATGTGAAATATCATCTGCTGCAGGTTATCATTCAAGAAAAAATAATTGGGAAGCGTGGCGTGGAAGAACTTTCTGGCTTAAGAACTTCTGGCTGATCTGTTTAGAGTAGCTTTGGATCGAAACCAATTCAGGCTACTGATCGCCAATGTTTTACGAGTACATGGCAGTTGAAGAAGAAGAAGAAGAATGAACCAAAAGTGAGTCCAAAATCAGTGTAAGATCTACTGAAGGATTATGCTATCCGATTCCGGAGGCAGAGCTGCCAGCAATTTGATTTAGCTCAACTTATGGTTTTTTGCTATGCGTTCATTAAACTTTATAACAACTTACACAGCTATAATGAACATAATACACTTTACTCAAGTATTTTACATTTTTCTTTTATGTTGCCTTAAGTCTTTTAGCCTAATTTCAGAGCATTATTGTCCCATTGCCCAACTATTGGGGCTGTGGCTGCCATAGTTTTTTCTGTAATTATCAAGACAATGGGAGATGAAAGATGCATGGCAGTACTACCGACGGGCTTGAATTTCGGTCGGTCTCGAATTATTTCAAGCGTGGGCTTGAGCCGCAGGCATCTCATTACACTTTCGCCTCGTGATTGCCCTGCCCGCTCCTATTTTCCACCGCCGTAGGACGCAGACGGGCTCCAGACAATTGGATAACAATAATCGGTCCTATTCCGAGAGAAGGAAGGCTTAATGAGAAAGAGCCGTCACAAGTAATCGGAAGGCCGGGCACACGGACGGAATTAGGCAAGTGGAAGTGTTAAAGAGTGGCATCGGTACCGGATGGACTAATTGCTACCTTCTGGCCAATTTGTAAAGGCTCCAGGTATAATCACATCCTCTTTATTGATCTCTACCTTTTCTCTGGCTATTTCAGTTTATCTTAAAAATTAATAATACCTATACGGATGTTCAATTTATTATTTAAAAAGAAATATATTTTATAGTTCGGTTCTTCGTGGTTCTGGTCTATCTTTGCTGGTTTGGTCTACTAGATGTATTCGGCATCTTCAGTGGGCGGTTTATTATTCATACAATAAACATTTTGCCACTTGCGGCTCCAAAAAGTTGTTTCTCTTATTACCGAAATATTTTGTACAACTTAGCAATTTATCAAACTTACCAGTTAAGATAAAGAAATGCCGAAATGAATAGAAAAAATACAGTACTTATTTAACACTAAGCAACTTACGAAAGCACAATTTAAAAATTTGCAAACTAGATAAACAAACAGGAAATGAATCAGGGAACAAAATAACCGACAGGAACAAACAAACAAATATACCCAAAAATAATCGGTCAAAGATGCCGACGGGCTAAGATAGCATGGACAAACCCCTAACCTTTCACTAAACGTACCGATTCATAAAATCATTGGAAAATTAGCCTTTTCATACTTGTTTCTTAATAGATCGACGACACATGAACGACGATACCTGGAAGGGAATTCCCTCGTCAAAGGACGACGGAGAAACGACAAGAGTTGCGAGTTGAAGGGATTTAATACATCTAGATTTTTCGGTATGCAGTACAGCAGACAAAATAGCTGATATGGACGTGGTGCCATCGAGTACATGGAAGGCCAGTTTTATGGGACAAAACTAGCGACGCTTATAAGGAAAACCACAAATGCTTGGATGGACATTTTCCAAGAAATTAATGGGAAAAACCTCTGCTTTCTGCAAAGGAATCGCCTGAGGAAAATAACATTAATAACCCATCACTAAAAAAAATTAAAATACCAAAACAGAGACAGACTAAAATGATCGTAAGCGACCAAATTGCATGTTTATCACCACCTAAACCTCCCGAAATAGTTTTTATTTGTCACATTTTCAAAACTGCCTACATTCCATTTGCCAAAAAGTTTTATCTATTCGGCCAACATGAATTTCCTACGGTCATAATTTTCAAATCATGCTTCTACATAGAAAAAAGTTTTTAATTAGCAGCTAATAAAAATTATACCAACCCGTTAGAACGAAACGAAATGTCCAATTATTCTCCTTTTTCGAAGCCACCCACGTCAAAGGGGTTATATTAAACGCCGTTATGTACATGGCCGGAAGGTCAAAAGCAAGGAGAGTTAGACACAGTTCGAGTACCAACAGAATTTTATGTACGTCTTCGCTTTTATCTTAAGTCCAAAGTTGGTAACCCGTTATTAATTAGAAGGGTGGGTCTTTATATGAAACATTATCCAGGTATGGAACCCGCAAATTATGACCATGGCTTTTTAAATCGCTAATAACTAATAGCGAAGTTGTATTCAAGGATATCAAGTTCTGCTCATCGAAGAAGAAACAAAAACGTATAGTTAAGAATACCATTGGGTATCAATTTGTTCAATCATATAAAAATATAAATTTAAAAAAGTTGAAAGTTACAAAAGGAGAAGCTAAATCTAGAGTCCACTGTTTTCGCTATGTCATGTGAATTTTAACATTTTTTAAAAATTATAATATAACTATTGATGATGGGTGTTGGTCTGCGATGAACTCATGCTGAACCAGCATAAGGTCACCCCTTTGGTACATCTTCACTGCCGGGTTTGTTGAATTACTCACTGCGCATCTTCAGTCATTGGGTCATTTGGGCTCCTATACTGCAATCGCCCCGAGCGATAATCGACGAACCGAAGGACATAAACCCTACTCGATCCAAGTGACAGTTCCTCACTGAAGAAGGCGAGATGCCGAAACGCATTTTGAGTAATTCCACATACCCTCCAGTGAAGATGGACCCAAGAAGTATAAGTGACCCTATGCCGGTTCAGCGTGAATATATTTATTACATGGACATGGGGCATTATTGTAATTTGTGGGTCGCAGTAAGGATGAAAATTTCATTTCGCTAATTCCCACGGGAATTTGAACCCCCTCAGGAGAATCTCGAATTGTTTAAACTTTTTAACTTTTTATCACCGTTTTCGTGACTCTGTGACCGGGCTTGGCAAATCGGATATGGATGAAGATTTAAATTATGCAAACGCCCTGACATTTGTTCGCCACCTTTCGCCCAACAGCCAAATTGAGGAAGTAACAAGTTTCGAACTGCTTTGCACGGAAATGCAATTCGTTACCTGACGTTTGGTAATTACTGATCGCACGGGAAAGCAGGACACGTAGTTAATTTTCATCAGGATCTAATTATCTACTTGGATACAACATAACATCAGGACAATGGGCCTGTCAAAGATTTATTAAAACCCGTCTATAAATCTTAAGGCGATGGCAGGTGGACACTGCTTAAGGCTAAGGTTCATTTCAAGTAATCTTTATTATAGGTTTTTTTAAATAGAATACAAATAAAACTCGAAACGCCTGTAGGTACTAATGATTACAAATCCAAGCATCGTCTGTCTTAAGACAATGTCCAATCTGTTAAGCACCACTGACTCCAATAATCACGCAATAGTCTAACAGATATTAATTTGTAAAATATATATTAATCAGCTATTCTATAACAAAATGATATTGCCTTAGTTTGTAGTTTAAGTACCCCATCAAGAGGAATCTATCCTCGTCTGGGCCGAGAATGTGACGTTATTGGTCAGTAAAAGTAAGTAAAGCTATTGTAGTATAAACTATTAAGCGGGGAACAGACTTACCCGATGCAACACTTGCGACGCTACCCGACGCTAATCCAAAGTCCAATTTACCACAAGATTGTATTACCCCTATGCACATCTGCAACACTACCCTACCCTACGCTATGTGATCCCCTCTCTCCAGAATTTCGTCGGGTAGCATCGAGTACAGTCGAAGACAAAAGAACCGAACGCTTGTTCTTTAAATCACCATTTTCGTAGAGTAGCGACAGGACCGGGGATACACATATTTTTTTAAGTTCCTTTGTATATGTAATTTTATCTTTATATTAATTACAGCAAGCTTATTTACGTGTAAGTCAAATTAAATAAGATCAAATTGCGCTTGACGTCGAATAAATGTATACACCCTACCAAAAAATAAATAAATAAATAAAATAAAAAAGACGGCATCGAGTAACATCGGGTAACGCCGCATAGCGACGCATCGGGTAGCGTCCCATAGTGTACATCGAAAGCTTGGGGGGAGTGAATATGATCAGAAAACTAGATAGCCTGACCAACCCTACCATCCATTACTTCTACCCATTGATCATAAAACGCACAACGAAAAGTTCGAAATTAAACAGATTCTTGAACAGGTGATTCGTATGTGTCCGTTCGGATGACTGATGTCCTCACCTGTGATGGACGCAATTTATTTTTTGGAGGGCATATAATCCTAACTGGCAAAACATGTATATGTAGAACATTTACAAATTGGTTATGACGTTATCCATTTAAATGAGAGTCGACCACTTTTTCACCATACTTATAAAGGTTATAGGTGGTTTTATAGTCGGCATTCGGTTCAATGCCGTCTGACACTTTTCCATCGTGGTTTTAACACATGGTGATTAACTTCTTCCCATGAAAATTAACCAAGACGTTCGAAGCGTGTACAGACATAGAACGAAATTGCCTGAATTTTCGGCCTAAGTTGACCTTGAAGATCAGAAATGGAGACATCGAAACAACCATTCAGGCATAAGACGAAAATTTAGCTCCTTGATTGACGAGTCTTTCCGAAGGCTTTTGAACATAATCGGAGCTAAGTCGTCGAACCAGTCCTTCTTGGTTAAAGGGTCCATCACGTTCTTTTTTTATTTTTTATCTCAGACTCACTCTGATCTAACTGATCATCTGGCGATCAAACTCCCTTGATTTCATTTTCCTATTGTAATATTTATTTAAAAATGCGTTTCTGAAGGAAATTCCAAGGTGACATTGATTTTTTTGAGGCCGAATCACGTCGATTTCACAGGTGTAAGAACGCTGCTGTGGCGAATCTCAGGCGAACAAATTATAAACGTAAACAAAGTCGGAAAAAATTTCTCTTCAGGGGCAAGTCGGAAATTGAGAAGTAAACATGGGGAGAATCCAGTAGGTTTTAATTATACTCAAATCCTTTACTTCTAAACAGATGATCCAAATCACTTTCTGCTCTAATAGAAATTGCGACTTATAACGTTAAAACGCAGGGAAAGCCATTTAAAAAATAGCGGTCAAGGTTATGAGAAAAGAGCGAGATTAAATGTCGTCTCTTAAATAACAAGTGCAACACTGTTATTTTGAGGTTAAGTGATTAAGAAGAAATAACATGTTTATTTAAAAAATAATAATTTTCACGGTTGAAGATTAAACAATCAAACAACAACAAATTAGTCTCTTCCAATATTTCGTTCTTCAAAATTTACAAATCTTGACAAAATGGCGCCTTAAAGAGCAGATGATGATCTCTCAATGACGTGTAAGTAGTTGCACTCATTTTTTTTATATCACTTTCACATTAAAATAACAGCTGGTTCATTTGATACTATCTTAACGTAAGTATTAAAAGAAACTGCCTTTTGATAAGCATAACTTTTTTATATTTCATCTGACTTAACCTCAAACGTTTAAAAAAAAATCCATGCCGTGATACTTTTCATGTTTAGCATCGTGTATATCGTATTATAAGCGTGAAAGGTAGTTGGTTTAGTAAAGAAAGTCCTCCAAGGTAAAAACAACACAAACAAAAAGAAGTGTCGAACCGTCGCCGGAGCCGACGACCCGTTCTGGTATTCACCAACCTGCCAGTGATAAAGAGGATGTTGAACTTTTCCTACATCAATTTGTCTTTCGACTCAAAAGTAAAATTAATACAAATACGCATAATTTTTTTCTATTTTATTTTAATTTTAATCTGTGTTCATCTTTGTTTTCAACGACCAGTCTTAAAAAAGCGACATACAGGAAAATGGTGAGGCTTAGATCCAATCACGGCATGCAAATATTACTTTAAAAACTGATAAATAAGATACAAGACGAAAAATGCACGTGTGGTAGCACAGAAACATTGGAACATATAATCATGATGTGTCCAAGAAGAGAAACCTAGAAAGATGCTGAGTTCTAATAACGGGAAATATGGTAGAATGCTCGAAGAATGTAATAACCTCCTGTCCTAATAAGGTGATCTCTGAAATAGAGGACTTCTTGAATAATATAAACAAAGAGTATTGGTTAAAACGAAAAAGTTATAGACACGAGTTGGATTCGAACCCACGACCTTCGGCTCAATACGCCGCTGATCTTTCACTTGAGTTATTGTGACTACGATCTGCTCAGACACCAACTTCCCATCTCTCCCTAAAACCTTTCGAACTGAACACTGGAAGAAGAGAAATGATGACTGTGGAGTGACTGTGCCGAGAGACGTGGTTGTCGAACTCCCTCAACCTGATGATGAGCAAAAAGCTCGAAATTTTTTAAAAGGATTCAGGGGTAAGAACGGAATTTGAAGGAAATTTATGTTAATTCTTCATCCACTGAGCAAAATTCGACTTTTGGACAAACGGGATATGTCTTTTGGCCTGATAGGGTATAATTGATTAAGTCGAAACCACTTCCTTTATTTTAGACGCCATTTTAAAAACATCGAAAAAATTCGATAATTCTACATGGTTCATCCTGTTTGGCCCCGAGCAAGCAGAATCCAACAATTTGAATGAATGTACCAATTGGGATTTAAGCATAGAAAAAAATTGGATGTCCTGATCAATGCCACGTGTCGTTTTCAACGAAAGACCATATTACGTATCAACGGAGTTAGACCATTAACTAATATAGGTGGGAAAAGGAGACAATAATAGACAAGTGGAAAGGAAATAGCTTAACATGTTTTTAGAAGTAGGAAGGAAGTGATGACCCCACTTAGGCTGTGTCTTGACTCGAGGGTTTGTTCAATTATGCAAACGCGTTTCGATATTGCGCCACCTTCAGTGAGAACTATGAAGACCAACACGTATCGGCTAAGACATGTTAAAAAATGAAAGAAACTTAGCATGCTAATTAAAACTGTACAGATGCGCCAAAAACACCACATATCCAGAAAGAAAACAGCAATTATAAAATGATAGCATATTTGTTTAATATTCACCGTTAATTACGTTTGTCGGCTTTGATTTGCATGAGATATGAATTCCTGGGAAACGTCGGTAGAATTGAACCTTGAAGATCTATCCCAGGCGTGCGCGTCAGCGACACACGTTTAACGTAATAACATAAAATTATGGTATAATAGGCTCGTTCAATGTGGCGAAACCGTTAGACCAACGCCGGGCCATGGGCCAAAGGCCGCCTCCTCATCGCCTGTGAACTCTGATTCGTTTACGAGTGAAAATCCACTTGGTTACGTGACCTCGGCCGATCGCAATTTGAATTATTCATGATGGCCTTTTTCTGATAGGCCATGAAAACCTTGGTCGACCTTGAAAAACTACCGTAATACACGAAACGCCCACGCCCCCGGTGTAAAAATAATCAGGACGATCGATGTGGGTACAAGAAATTCGGCGTTTAGCTGATTTGTCTTCAGTGGCTCAGATGAATTCTTGAGTTAAACAACCTCAGTAGTTAAACAAAAATAAAAGACAATCTGAAGAATACAAAAAAAAATCGAAAATCCACAACCCCTACCGACAAATCTGGACAAATAAGGATGTTACTATTTGTGCCTCCCTAGTAATTACTTAACGAATCATCCCGCGGTGTTCCGACGATAGATTTTTTAAAATTACAAATGGTTGATATAAAATTCAATTGTCTCTTATAAGTGCACATTGGAAAACGGAAAAAAAGAATCAATCGATGGCAACGAGCAGTGTTCGCATTGCGGATATCGACCAGTCGGTCGAAATCGGCGTTAACAAAGAAATTTGATAGGCGGCCTGATTTATGGACAATTTTCCTGTTCCTTGAAAGAATACATATAATTCGGTATTATGTGATTTATTTAAATTTCACTTTTGAACGTTTAATATTTGGTAACTGTGTTCACACTCTCAACACGACACACAACCGTGACACATCTGCACAAACAATACATCTTGAGCGCTGAAGATGATCTCAATAAAGTTTGAAACATAGCACGATATAGGAAATGTTTTTTCTAAACCTAAGTCACATCAGACGATCTTCAAATAATCACGAATATTTTTGATTACCCATTTCTGTTTAATGGTATAATTAACCAAATAACTTATTTCAATTAATGACTCTTTTTATGTGTCCCCTGCCCTAACCCTAACCATCCATGAGCTCGCCAAGAGACTTTTGACCGTAGGCAGTGCTCATCAACGGGGTGGGTAGCAATCTGACTTGAATCCGAAACCGCTGTCGGGGCGTTCCCGGTAGTTTCTACGCTAGAGAAGTCTCTACACTCAGAGAGATAGAGTTGCCTTCTCTATCTATGGAGTACGCGGAGAGGAGGACAGGCCGATGTATTTCGGCCTGTTGTCCCCTGCGTGTGGCATACGATCCGATGCACCGTTCGGAGTGAACAAGCGGAGAGCGTGGTTGAACCAACCCCTAAGGGTGGGAACCCTCTACACCAAACGTTGCGGCGGTAGCACAATTCCGTCGTATATGGAAGTGCGCCGGCTCTCATCTTGAGAATCAAAACGTTTGATAACCTCCTAGTCCTCTTGTCCTTCCTCTAGTCAGTCTTGTTGACGAAGAACCTCAATGCCCTAACCATTTGGCGAAATTCTAACTAATAATTTCAAGTGATTATTCTTTTTATGCAAGTGGTCTTGGTTGAAATTAAAAAAAAAATAAGTCTCAAGAGCGGGATTCGGACCCAGAACCTTCGGTTCAAAACGGCGCTGCTTGAACCTCTTGAGCTATCGTGACGCCAAGTGGTTGGATTAGTGGCATATGGAGCCGAAGGTCACGGGTTCGAATCCCAGTCATTACATAAAAATTATAATTAATTTATTTTATTTTATTTATTTATTTATTTTTTGCTAACAAGCCATTTACAAATGTCCTGAATTTATTCTTGCTGTTATATTTTTTTCTTTCTGATATAATAATATAAAAATTAACAAATAGTCAATTTGAAAAGAAGAGAATTGAGCTAACTTTAACGAGCTCTAAAATTTTAACAAAACTGATCAATGGTTATGAATGGACCGTAAATAACTGCTTGTTAGGAAAAGTTCACCGACTTAAAACCATCTTCAGTTTTGGGAAAACCTTATTTTCTGATTTTCCTTATTTGCTTCCAAATCTGATCCCAAAGTCTAAACCCTAAAAACCCTAATCGATGGGGTTTAATGTTACAAATCAAAACACAATCAGAAAGAATAATTCAAAATTTTATTCTTTAATTGATGCTGGGTGTTGAAGAGTGAGTCGATGAACTCACGCTTAACCTGCACTGGGCCATTATTGGGTCCGTCTTCACTCGCGGGTTTGTTGAACTACCCCAGAAATCGAAGACATGCTGAACCGGCATTGGGTCATTTATTGGGCCCATCATGAGTTCAACAAGCCAGCTTTTTATTTGCTAATTTTAAGAACTAAAATGAGATAAACTAAGCAATATTTTACAAAGTTTTACCCATGTGATTTATGCTTAGCTCAAAGAAAATTGTTTATCCCGTAGTAAATAAATAATATGGTTATTAATAATAATACAGTTATTATTTCACATGTAAATTTCGCAATGTTGAAAATTCCCAAGGTATGACGAACAAAAGGCCACCGACCTACCTGTTCGGAGTAGGGATAAAAGTCGTATGTGAAAATTACTTTTCAGTACACAGTTCATCATCTACTCGTGCAAAATTGAGCTATGTAGTCCATTGAACCGTTTTAACGACCAATCAGGAAAAAAAAATTTAATATGTATAATGGTTTTATACCATGACTGATCAAGTTTCATCATATACTTTAAAAAATACTTGACCATTTTTATTTACTATGGTATATCAACAACGTTATACGTAACTTTCCACCCACCGGCCATTTGATTTGTCGCAGAGTTCGAATCCTGATTGCACGACATTTGAAAAATGGCAAAAAGGAGGGAGAATTCGAAAGGGGCGTTGAAATTCAACTCGAGAAGTTTGTGCCCGAGTGGATCGAAGTCACGATAGCTGAAGTTATTAGAGCAGCGGCGTAATGAGCCGAAGGTCGTGGGTTCGAATCCCGCTCGTAACACTGGCTTTTTTTACCTTAATCAATACCTTACATAAAGATCAATTAATTTAAAAAAATTATTTCGCCAATTGGAAATCGAAATACAATGGGATTATATATAACTTTACATGTAATGTTGCTCAGTTATGTCTGAACATTACTGTAAAATAAATAAATAACTCCAGAATCCGAAACATATATTAAAATAAATTTTTATTATAAAATACTAATCCAGCTAGGTCACATAATTCAGTAACTGTCTTTCCTTTTTCTCCTTAGTCTCTCCGGCCAACTTTTTTTATTATTTCTTAGTTGTTTTCCCTGGAGGAAAGCCAGTCCCAATAACTAGGATTAGGGGGGAAGAACACATGGGACCGCAGCTGATCCACCTTTATCCTGTTTTCTTATTTTGCCCTGACAAACTTTTAATTAAGGGCCGGACTTTGTATCCATCCAAGAGGCACATCAATCAAAAGGAAAAATGGAATTTATCCATCCGACTATAAATACGATACCTTGTTTAAATCTCCTGAAGAGTAAATGAAAAAATAAAGACACGGCTATTTTTAGACGATTTATTATTTTTATGCACGTTTTTTTCTTAATCTTAATACCGCCATTACCAAAAATAGAGGGAAGACACTTCGATGTTTTAAATAGATTTTTTAATATAAATTTTGTTACCTATACCATGATAGGTATACATGATTAATTTGTCACAAAGCAAAACACTAGCACTAACGCCAACACTGCAGCGGCAGAACACATGCTTGTCCTCCTGGCTCCTGCCAGCCATTGCTTAGGGGTCAAGGAGGTCCCGAGGCATCGACGGATGACACGCCGTAGTGGGTTGCCAAGATGGGAATGAATGATTCTCTAGCAGTATGGTTACGATGGGTCGAAAGGTTGGTGTAGGAGGTTTGGAATCTACACCGGAATAAGTTCATTTGCAAAAGGAATGTTGAGGTCTTTGTGGACAGTGAGGTTAGTGACGTAATACGGTACTTTAGGCTTTTTGTTTATGGACTTTCGATAGGAAGGACTGGATGCCCTAAATATTGGAGAGCTTGACAGTACCCCACAGCTCCACTCCGTATGTCCATACTGGACTTAGTAAATCTTGTACAGTGTTAGCTTCGTCTTAATTGTCAATGTCGATTTCGGTCTTAGAAGTCGTCATATTAGTCAGTCTTGTATTAAGTTTGTTTTATAGGTATTGTGTGGTGATTCCACGTCAGTCTGCTATCGAGATATAGTCCCAGGTATTTGACTTGAGTGGATATATGTTGTTTGTCTTGAGGTATAATAGAGGGCAAGACTGCTTTTTCAGTGTAAAAGTGCACAGAGTGCATCTTCGTTCAGTCTTGTCCTCCATTTTTTTACACCGGTCTTTCGATTAGCTCAAGGTGTTCCTAGAGTTGGAGGTAGCTTTGACAGGATTCGAGTTAGAGGATAGGATCGCGGTGTCGTCCGCTTAGGGGGGTGATAATAGTGTCAGGATGTATTGGTAATCAGCAGTACCAAGGATACTACCTTGCGGTACACCGGCTTGTATCTGTTTGGCTTCCGAGAATTTATTCCCGCACCTCAATCTGAGACAGCGTGAAAGAGCCGAAGGTAGGTAGGATTTCAATAAAAGGTAATAATGAAAGGGTAGTAAGTAGTTCAAGTTTAAAAAGGCCCTGTCAAAAGCCTGTCCTACGTCTAGAACGCGCCCAGGCAATACTCCAGTTTGTTTTAAATAGAAAACATGGAATTTTACTTCAAAAGAGCTATATATAATTACAAAATGGCTATGATAAACTATGTGTTTAAAATAAAAAAGCTTTTAACATTTAATATCTTGAATTTATACTTCATAAAAAATAAAGAAGAAGTAAAATATTAAATTGACTGCCTCACGCCTAAACCCAGTTTTAACAGGGTGTGAGAAAGGTAAATTAAAATTGCCAAAGGCTAGGAAATAGGAGACCAGCTCGGGCAATTTCAGATTATAAACGGCCCAACCAGCACATTTCCCTAAGAGGTGGCTTTCGCCAAAATGCTTTCAATTTTTAAAGAGGCCTAAGTGTTCCGCTAGATTTGCGGTCCCGCGGCCGGTCCGGCCAACCCTTAAGTGGCCAATTCATCCCCCTAACGTCTCAATTATTTCACATCTGACCCATATACACGATGAATGGGCGAGGAACGAAATTAAATTTTACGATTTTATGATATAGCCAAAACAAATCTATCTTTGTCCAAATTAAATAAATGAGTGTATTCTATGTATACATTAACATCAAAAAATAAATATATATACATACTTTTAGATATGGATCGCAAAAATTATCCGGGGCCGAGAAAATTTAAGTTCATTTAAATAACCATAATAAAATTGATAACACGTTTACGATTTGCTTTATTCTTCCTGTTATTTTGAAACGTAATATGTACAAACGATGAGAGTAAAGAAAACAAAACCACAACCTCGAGGAGGATTCATCAGGAATGAAAATACAAGGTCGGCCGGTATCTAAGCATGTCTTAGCCGCAAGGATGCCCAAAAGAAGTTTACTTTCACGAAAATTCATCCTATACCTTCATGATAAAAAAAATTATTTCCCACCTCGTAAACGAGATTTACTTACCTAATATCCGTTCCTTATCCTGCTTACCAATCTGATCCACTTCAGAAAGGCGTCCAAGGTTGTAAAATCGTTTATGGCAAACGATTATATAATAATTAAACGAGGATAGATAATTTGTAGATTAGTATCGAAAAAATGAGAGCACAATATAAATAAGTATTTAGTAGGACAAAAGTGTATACAACGCATGAACCCTATGTAACATAATACTTTTAGGATTTTTTGGTAGTTTAAAGTTCTATAATATTAATTGCCAAGATTGACTTATTTAAAGCGACTTGTTTTTGGTTTCCATATTTGGACAGTTTTAATATATTAATATTTTTGGTTTATTCAGAAGGTACAACAATCCCATAATAATTCAATCAACGAGAACTACGTTAAAAGTTATGGAATATATTATTTTTCTATTTTGAGGTTATGGTTATGTAAAGGCCAGCGTACTACTTATTCACCAATGTATAAGTTTAGCGCTTCTCAGTGAACTTGTGATATTAGGCAAGAAATGCAAAATGGTGAAGCCAGAGGTTAGTAACCTAATCCCAACTTAGAACCTCTGAGGAGGTTTGGGAGAGGTCAGTGCTACCAAAAAGGTTGTCAATGGACAGGAGTTGACATGGTCAATCCTTTTGTCAAAAAGATATTTAGTTCCTACTCACGGTAAGTTCTTTTCCAACGATACGGATTTCGAGCCATTAGCTCATCATCAGGCTGAAGGTTTTCTACAACACGTCTCTCGACATGAATTGCAAAAGATACATACTTTTGTATTTCAAAACGTATACTATTGCGATTAAAGTCGAGAGACGTGTTATAGAAATCCTTCAAGCTGATGATCAGCTAAGGGCTCCGAATCCGGAACGTAGGAAAACAACTTACTGTGAGTAGGTGCTATCGTTTTTCAAAAAAAGATTGAACACCGCACTCATTCCATCATTTCTACGTTGAAATTGTTACAGTTGATTATTTACACCTACTGATCAGTGCTCAAAGGTTAGTATTTTGATTTTTAATGCAACCGCATTCAAACTGCCCAGTCTATAATACTACGAAAAATACTAGATGCTCCATTTTATGTATTCGTACAAGATGAAATACGTTTCCGTTACCGTAATTTTCATAAAAACCTCCCAACTAACGTAAATCAACACATCAGAAACCTCGCATCCCGACGAATCCCCTCAAACCCACCTCGCCGACTGAAGAGACAATGGCCGCGAGATCTTCTAGGAAGTGATGGCGATAACAGTGAAGGCGATAATGACACACAAATCGATTGAACGCACAATATTATTGTAACATTGGAGTAATACCAATGGGTGTTTTCTCCATTCTTGGTTTTAATTTTGTTTTGTTTTAATTACCGTTCTCACTGTTACTTATTACCTACTTTTAGGTAGTTGCAATGTACAACAAATTTGAAAAAAAAATTTTAATGCGATGGTTGTTGGTTGCCAAAAAAGGAGGCGAGTGAGCTAGACCTTTGTTATGGTGTGAGCGAGCTAAGAAAGAGTGTCTGGCTTCGGCTTAGATACATCCTTTGTGGATTTTAAGCAGTAAAATATGTTTTTAGTATGTGAAGACCTGGAATAATTTTTTTAATCACACCAATGATGGATACGGAAAAAATCCAATACTGAATAATGATAGATTCACCGATTTTCTTCACTCCCTTCGCGCCTTCAAGCTATGACAGATATTATATAACATATAACTTGAAAAAATACAGGGCCGTACAAACTGTCGTAAAATCGTAATTTTTAATTAACCACTTGAAAATAGTCCTACCAAAAATGAACTTTTCTTTAATCATCTACTATAATATTAAAGCTGAAGTAATACATTGAACTGTTAATTCCTACATTAAATAACACGATGGATATGGACAGGGATAAAAAATACCTCATGGGAAACGGCAACCAGTTGTGAAGTAGTTTGTTCAAAATTTCGTAAATTTTTCTATCTAGGGAGAAGTGGGTTTGTTAATAGTTTCGTCACATTTGAATAAACCGTACTTAGCAAATCGATATCAAAATCGGGTCAACGAATCGGCCGCATGTTCTCCTCACAATGCCCCAATGAACAAGAATCGGGGAACGATTGCAATCTGAAGTATTTTGTAAATGCTTATACCTGTTCTTGGATCAATTTTTATTTAGAAATCAAGCTGATCTGTATTGCTTTACATAGAGAATAGAGTAATATCGCGTTTGTCGAAGACATACTCGATTTATCAGCCGGTGCAGGGCACGGCCGTCACGAACCTGACCGGAATAACCATCCCTTTAATGAGACCAGTGAACCAACAGGGCATAAATCACTGTTCAGAACGATTTAAAACCTATTTCGGAATTTTCAGTTTTATTTTAATAACAAATCCAAGCTATCGTCAACAAATGACGGCTCGGGTCGTCAAATCGTCCAAATCGTTAAAGCCAACAGACCCGTAACCATGGTTTACGTGTAAACTATTTTTATGACCCAATGAAGGCGTGATAACGAAGCCCGTTTTATGGCTTTGCAACGGAACAAAAAGTGAAATTAGACAAATTAAGACTTTGTACATAGAAAATGGGTTGTAACCAATTTTACTACAGGAAAAAATGAATATCAAAAACGATCAAATGAGCCGCACTTCCATGTACAATTTTCACTTATATGGGCATCGTGCTGTCGCGTAAAGACCTATTAAAATAATTTTCTCAATATTAAATTCTCAAAATACCGACAACACTTCTTAATTCGAAACCCAAGGAACCACAAAATAATTCAAATTATCAAGAGGAAAGAAAAAATGAATAAGAGTATACTTTTTAAAAGTTCCTACTTTAATTGTACATATATAAAACGTAGTAAAAATAATTGTTAAAAGGTGTGAATAGATCAACTGATGATTTTTCAAGAAGACTAGTTTTGAGAACACACTGGCAAAACCTTAAACTCCATATATAACAAAGCAGAAATAAATCGAAGAAACTATAGGCTGCGAGAAAGTAAGCAATGAGTGCAAATTTGGAGGAACATTAAAAAGAAAAAGTTTGAATTGTAAACAAGGTAGGTGGCTCCATACCAAAAGACACCCATTTTTCAATTTACCAATGTGACCTAAGGTGTTATCAAGAAATTCGAATGATCACGTTTCGACTCTCCAAGAGTGCTCGAGGGGAGACATCTCCTTCGCCCAGGGTTCTGTTGCACTACTGTTCTATGGCCTTTTGCCCTAAGCAAAGCATTGATCAGTTTGGCACCGGGTTCATGCTCAAGAGCACACCGATTTTTCCGAGTCACTGAAGGCATTCCCTCTTAGAATATTTCCCTACCTATGTTGGGCTAGCCACTTCACACCAGATTTATACAGCTGGCATCAAATTCTCAAACTACCACATTGAAATTTCCAGACGATTCAGCGATAACTCCGATCTCGATATTTCCAATCGAAGCGTTCAAACCTCACAGGTCTTGAAGTAAAAAGAAAATAATAAAATTTTGCGCAGGTAAATAAATACACCATATTACCTTCAGTCTCCTTAAAAAAATATTTTCTCCAGTCTACCTAAATAATATTCCCTTCCCAGCTGCGGGCAAGGTACGGTACTTCGGACATAACATCGAAAAATGTATTGAGATGCACTCCTCACACACAACTAAATCAAAAAGTTATGACACAATGCAGGACTCTTCCAAAGGAGACCTTTATATTTCCAAAATAAAATGGTGCTTTACAACATCATTTAAGCTGATACGGAGTGATAGAGGGATTTAGCTAAAACGTTCCAACATCCGCCGCATCCAAACTGTCCAATCCTTGACACAATGACAAGGCGAGTCTCTTGGTGCACAAGAAAAAAAACGAACAGTTTAGAACATACAAGAACGACTACACTAGCACGTGGTTATATAGCCATTAGGCGAGTCATTTAATAAAAAAGCGAGTCAATTTTTTACCTGGCGAGTACTGATTTCTAATCGTTTCACGATGGACAAGGTTATTATTTCCAAAGGTTTGAAAGCCCCGCTCTATGAAATCCAAATGAGGATCTCCACAAAAATTGTTCATATGGCACTGAATTCACCTTCCAACATTCTTCGCCAATTTATGTCATGTACCCAACTCTTTGATTTATGTCCTAATAAATCATATTCAATTTAGTATGTTCGGAAAGACATAGTTTTCAAGTTAAACTAGAGAGAGGGACATATCGTGAATTTTCTCCACACAAAGCACTCACTACACTACTAACGTCATCCTGGTGTGGCTACTTGTAACCTGCCACCAAGTAATCAGTACCTAGTAGCTTGTGACCTCCGATGTGGTCTTAACCTTATAATTTTACGAAAAATCATTGGCGCTCCAGGCATCGAACTACATATACAGACTTAAATATTTAACACAACCCTCTAAACCACCGCAAATGAAAACATCCAAAAACTAGTATCCTGGCAAACTCCCTCGCAGACGGTGACCGCGACATCTCTTACGAAGTGAAAGTGATAATGACACAAGCATTAATTAAACAGACAACATTTTAGCACCACTGAAGAACTTATCTCATTGTTACATATTACCGAATTGAACGTAATTGTAATTTACTGCAAATTTTTTTAAAAAATTAAGCAGGCCTGTATGTCTAAAACATTAAAAATTCAAGTTTCGGTCAGGTGCTACACAATAAATCAACCGTGGTACAGTATAAAATATTGTTTTTGACAGTTTGAACATCATAATGTAATAATACATTTCCGTACAGTACTATTTCTCTCCATTCTCCCTTCAATATTATTTATGAGGCAGCTCTGGGTTTAAAATATCGTAGATCATTTAAGGTAAGCCGTGTTTAATTTATCGCATCATCAATCGTATTATTCATAAAATAAAAAAGTCAAGGTCGGGCTTAACGTTATACAACCTATAAAATTAATTAATGCGTTCAATCCTACAATATACAATGCGTAATTAAATTAAGCCACCTTATGAATTATTTCCGTCCGACCATTCTTCATTTCTCAATAGAAAAAATTATGATTTCCATTTTCTTTGTTTATTTTCAGCTGTAAAATGTTTAATGTGTCGTTTATATTTTTTTAAATGAGATTATAGAAGTTATGACAGAATTAACTGAGTTTTAAGCCGAATTTGTGCCAACCGTCATGTTAATCTCAATCACAGAAGTGAGACCCGTTAATCCTTGAACAAATTCAAAATTGTATGTAAATTAATTACCCTCGATTTAAACACACCTGCCAGTGTCTCCAACCATCTCAATCCTCGAAAAAAAATTGAGCTGCCAATAACCCAATAGTAAGTTACATATTCACCATATTTAAGTACTGTATTATTTTCACATTTTTTTTAAATCCTACATCCTCCTCAGTGCTCAGTAATACCGCCTCTAATTTATATATTTTTAGTTCTTAAGGTGAATCTGTCAAGATTAAATTTTTCCTTTCAGCAGAATGCCCTACTTACGAAGTCCAAAACTGTTTCGATGTGAACGTCAAAATTCAAATTGTCGGGCATAAATCGGCTTAATGGGTAAGGCTGTGAGGATATGTGTCATGGAATGTGAAAAATTTGTTGTGACTAAATTTTTAACGATTGTGAGGTGTGAAGGACAGTGTTGGAAACATAATAAGGAGCGATTATTTGAAGATAATGAGGTGCGGTCTGGTGTGACGTAGGTTTTAGAAACATTTTCTTTATCATGGCAACGTTTCGATCTTTATTGAGATCATCTTCAGCGCTCACTCAACGTGTTTGTTTTCCGTGTAGATGTGTCATTCGTGTTGAAAGTGCCTAAGTGTTGTCTCATCATTCGACGGAGAGGTTTGAAGAGGATTCGTCGGGTTTCTGGCGTGCTGATTTACGGTAGTTAGGAGGGTTTTGTGAAATTTGTGTAATGGGCAATGTAAGGCTGTTTGTATAGTTAGGTTCGATACATAACATGATGCATCTAGTATTTTTTGTATGATTAAGGACTGGGCAATTTGAATGCAGTGGATGTTGGAATGTTTGGCTGAACCCCAACTTTTCTATTCCGTAAGTCCATATTGGTTTAACTTTGGCGTTGTTGTCCGCAGTTTGTAAGGGAATATTATTTAAGAAAACAAGGTGAAGATCTTTTAATCTTAATGTGGGGGATCTATGTGTGTTAAATTTTATATTTTTCTGTTTACACCAAGACTCTTGCAGTGTGAGGTGTTTTCAAAGTTACGAGTGGAAATGACAAGGTCGGAGTTGCTAGGCAGAATTGCTATTCATCTGTAAATGTGTAGGTTTCGGGATGTGATGGCATTTCATCACGTGTACATGTGAGTGTGGGTGCCAGAACTGCACTCTGAGGAACACCATCATGTATATGCACTATGAGATGGTAGGTGGATGGAAGAGCCCTTGAGCGCGAGCAGAAAGCCCGAGTGCCAAACTCGATCAAAAGCTTGGCTTAGATTTACAGATAAAATTATTGTTTAAAAGCCATGTACAAATTTTAAATAGTTGGTTAATTATTATAAAATAAACTGCTTTAGTTGAAAACATTAAATGACAAACAAAACCGGGCAATTTCGTTCGTAAACAAAACCTAGTTTTCACCCAAAAAAAT
This sequence comes from Cimex hemipterus, assembly GCA_039619505.1. Taxonomy (NCBI): domain Eukaryota; kingdom Metazoa; phylum Arthropoda; class Insecta; order Hemiptera; family Cimicidae; genus Cimex; species Cimex hemipterus. The sequence goes on along the minus strand of CM077109.1, from coordinate 17,500,738 downwards.
GAGTATCTTAAGCAAACTAGTTATGTCTAGGAGTAAGAAATGAAAAGTTCAAATGGGAAAAGAAAATAAACTTTATGTCGCTTGAGGAAACGAAACGTTAATTTTTGTAATCTTATCTTTGTTGTATGCAAATGTCTTCTACCGAAGAAGCACGGGCATTTGAAGCGTGACCCTTCCACAGTGTTCAAGTTGATACGCGATGCTTAGAAAGCATAAGAAATTGTCGAGGGCGGTAAAATAATTAAATTGTTTGAATAAAGAGCCTTGTTTAAAGGCGGTGGTAGCGAGTAAGTTAATACGGTAATTTTCCCGTTTGCGGACCCGCCTTAAGTACCTCAAACTCGGCCACTTACGCCACCGTGTAAGTTTACGGCATTTTAAGCCCATTAAGAGGGAAAAACAATGATCGAATAAACGGCGTCCCTTGAACGTCGACGCTTTCTCCCGGCCCGATTTAACTGGAATGACACATGACATATCTGTCACACTTTGCTGACGGGCGAACAGCCTTTCCGATGCACCAGGCTGCCCCTGTTACCCCGCCAGACCGATTCCCCCCCCTCGGTTTACGCTTTCCTTTCGAATAACAAACCGCATTTTTCCTCTAGATGATATAATTATTTATAATCAGATGGGAAAACAATAACTACTGGCGAGAGATGTCATGTCTGCATGTTCCTCAAACGGTGTGGCACACTCTCTAATTGATGACGAAATGAACTTGACACGTTATATAATAATAGTAGTAATAAGTTTATTGCACACAAGAAAAGAAAAAAAATGACATATAATTCAAACAAGAAAATAAAGTTAATACGGCAAGGTAACCGTCTGCCGGAGTCACGTTATATATAAAGCACAGTTGGAAAACATCGCGAGAAACATTAAACATAAATCTTTTATTTATCATATTTAGTGGTCTATTGATAAAATCACTTCTTTCAATTATTTAATCTTTTTATGTAAGGTTTCGGCCGAAATGAAAAAGCTAGTGCTACGAGCGGGATTCGAACCCACGACCTCCGGCTAAACACGCCGCTGCTCTACCTCTTGAGCAATTGTGACTTCGATCTACTAGGAAACCAACTCACCATCTCAACCTACAAATGTTCGAGTTTCCCCTCTTTTTGCCGTTTTTTAAATTTCATTTTAATATGGTCAATTATGAACGCTAAACATAAGCTACAATGGATTTAATAAGTAAAATGGGGCGTCGGTGACCGCAAGATTTTCTACACGGCGCTCATCACTGTACGGTAATGGTCTCGGATTCGAATCCAGAGGACCTGCATTGCGAGACTTCAAAAGAACGGCCCCCTGAGAATCGAATCCTAATTAAATGAAATTCGAAAAATGGCAAAAAGGGAGAGAATTCGAAAGGTTTTGGGTTGAGACGGGGAGATTTAGCCGAAGGTCGTGAGTTCGAATCCCGTTCGTGACGCTAACGTTTTCATTTCAACCAAACCCTTACACAAAAAGATTAAGTATTTGAAGGATTAAGCATGAAAATTTTCTTTGGAAAAAAATTAAACCAACGAACCGTGCGTACCATTGATCAATGTAGACAAGAAGGTCAAGAGTCAATCAATCAGCTCTCATAATTTATTTTGACACTAAAAAAAACTCGTTCCATAAAAATGAGGCAATAGTAAAATAAAAAACAACTATTTCATCAAGAGATTTATACACACCATGATGAACTGAATTTGGTCAGTGAATTTGAATTGTTTCAAAAAAATTTTCACTAAATTTATTATAACTAAATAACGTATATCTGTTTTAAACATATTCGGCTCGATTCCATTCTGGTTTAAATTTTGCTTGAGTATATTTCGATCGCTGTCGCACGTTTGATTTAGTATTAGCAGAGCTTGTCTAATGACAAAATTAGCTTCCATTGTGTATCTTCTTCAGATCCCATTCATAAAGTATAATTACATACTTGTACTTGTTCGTTAACGCTTAATTATGGTCGGATGATTGGAAATACATTGGTTAAAAATGGCACGAATTATTCACGTTTCGACTCAAGAAACATATTCTAATTTGAATTTTACAAGGATGAACATTAATGCCTATGGGCGAATAATAATTTTTATGCATAATTATGATAGTATACTAATTTTCTTTCAACGTCCAACTGCCCGTTGGTCATCGTCGCGGCAGTAACCACCATAATCTTTCATACTATTCTATTCTCAATTTTAAAAAACCATGGGCTGCGGCGTGATTCGAACCCACGACCACATGCAGGGTTCGGACCCATAATAACTCGGCCACAGTTTCGCTATATTTATGTTACACCCTGGTGATGAGAAAAACACAGTGGAAAAAACATGCATAAATCGATTTTATTTTAAGTCTTACTTTTACATGTCACATCCTGCCTGAAATTTTAATCCTCATTACGCTGTTTGGCTTTTAAAGAATCATAAATTGTTGTTTTAAATTTTTTCGTTTATATACATATTTAATGTCATAACGCGTTCAAGTTGTTTTCAAAAAGAAAACCTTCTGCGTTAAAAGGCCCAGTAAAAACGCTTTGAGGAGGTCACCGAACGAAACAATTATTTTTTACAAGGTTTAGCAGAAGTCATATCAACACTTGGCTGCCGGTTTTTGAAAACAGGAGATTTGTACAAATGTCAGGGGGCGGCTGGATTCGAACCCGGGACCTTAGAGATGAGCACTATGTCAATGCCTTAACCATTGCGGCCACAGACTTCCCACTAATAATTGTCACTATTGATTAATGAAATTAAAAAATTTTTTAGTCATTTTTTCCATTGCTCATTTTTTTCATAGTTACAAAAACTATGAAAACTATGTTGGTAGATCAATTGGTAAGATCTGATCGTACTACATAAATTTAGACTGGCAGTTTTCAAAAATAGGGGCATTCTGATGATCGGCATCGTTAGTTCAGACCAAAATCACCGGAAAAGATTATAGTTTATGAGTGTTTATATACTTAAAATCCATGTTAAAAAAATTATTCATATAGTAACCCCTAGAGGTTAAAACATCACTCCTACTTTTATGTTTAGTTTACAAACTGACTTTTCTTTAGTAGTGCTAAATATACTGATGAAACAAGAAAATAGTAACAAATAAAATTTTATTTGAATCTTTCAAAGGATATGACGTTCCTTTTTAGCTATGCGACCTTGAATATCGATTTCAAAAATGAGTATTAATGATTTATTAGACAATTAAAAAAAAAACTAAAATTAATCCGTACCATTTTATGGCGATTCTTCAAGCACATAGCAGTTGACGTATACTCCTAAATGGCACATGGTTCATAACACACGCGAAAACATAAAAACTAAAAATGAGGATTTATGATTAAACTTGAGGGTGCGAACATCTAAAAAACTAAATGACTAAAATTAATTGGCACGTACGAATTTTGGCACAACGCGTGTTATTGTTTTTTTGATTATTGATGCTAACTAAACCCACGAACCGAACGCGGTGAGCTCACTACAAACACTGGCCAGAACGAAAGGAGGTGGGATACGGCCGTTCCGCCTTCTTCCAGGAAGCCCCACTGCGCCAACTCCAGGCCCACAATCCGAAAGGTTCGCCTAAAATAAACTAACAACCCTTTTTTTAACAAATCCCGACATCCGCTATTGAAAAATTATTTCGAAATTTAAGAAAATACTTCCGCAAATTAAAATAACAAACAAGGACTGAGAGGAACATGAAAGTTATGACAAACTTACAAATTACATGTAAGTTAGATATAGTTTATTTTCTAATTTGAAAAGATATTTTCCATCATTCAAATTCAAACTCGTACTGATGAGGGAAAACAACCCATACCTACAAAAATGTACAGAGCAAAAGCTCAAAATCATAAAATTCAGAACACATAGACATGAGCACCATCACCCTTAAGCCTAACTCAATGCGACTGAGTGATTATATAATCAATTCAATTTGAACAGTAAATACGACGGTAATGATAGAATACAACATAGTCAAGTAACCACCAAAGCACTGCATTGAAAGTTGGTTGCAAGACCAAATAAAAACGTTCTGTGTGCTAAGCTGTCGTGGGTCTCAAGAAATGGAAACAAAGGACCCACGCCACAAACCGAAAGAATCTTTCTCCAGGAAAAAATTTCATACTATCGTATAACTCTTTCTAATATGATGATGATACAATCCTCTCATCGAAACTGAACAATTCGAAAACCTCTTTGCGAGATTTGACGTTCCGCAGAAAGAATCAGAAAAAGACTCTGAACTTAAGTTCCTGGAGAAAATACTACATTCAACAGACGTTGCAGAAACAGCCGCATTAACCAACAAAAACAATAAAAGAGGAGGAGGAAACCCCCAACAGTTTCGGTCATGGTGCGGTGCTATAATACTCCACAGGAGAAAATGGTTTATGGTTCAATTCCAGGCCTCCCCGCGTGGATGTTGGTCGTCTCCTATTGCCTCTCTCCTGATCTGCACTACCGTCAGCGTTGGTTATTAAGGACAGAGCAAGGATCAACTTGGGGGCCTGTTGTCTTAATCGTACTCTCAAGCATGAGACTCTAGCCACACGACAGCATCCACCTAAAATAGGGGTTTTGGTTGCCGCCATGAGGATTTCTTGTAAAGCACTTCATCCGATCTAGGGCGCCACCCAACTCGTAAGCCACAGCAATATCCAAGACAGTTCTGCAACCTCGGCCGTTGTCACAGGACATCCGGCCTGAGCTTGGTTATAATGAGGTATACAATTTTCAGCCTCGGCCTGATACTCTTAACCAAAGAAGCAGATGATGAGGTCGTGGATTCCATCTCTCCTTATTATTTTGTTCATTCTCCGGGCAAGTAGAGAGTATGTGATAGAGCGATTCGGGCCAGCAACACATTCCCTTCACTGTTCCTTGGCACATTTCCTCCAACAATCAAATAAACAGGAGGAAACCCCAACTCACCTGTCAGGGTGTGGTGCCACACTACTCAGCAGGAGAAAATGTTTAGCGCCAAAAATGCCTAAATCACAAAATTGGAAGAAATACATCCGTTGCCAGGTCAAGTATGCCAAACCGATGGTTTTCTATGAATAATATAAGTAGGAATAAGCTAGCTCGTAAAGGCCGTGGTATAACATAACCCCTATAATCTTCATCAATCGTCCAATTAAAACGTTAGTTAGTCGTTTAAGTACTCTAGGAATGAAATTCTTCATCCTATAGGTTGGGGTGATCAAAGTAACAGAACGAGGGTCGTTTCTTCTACCGGATATTGCATTTTTTTCAACAGAAAAAATCGAATTTCCCTTCCAAACGCGCAATAAAATCCGTTCCTGATAGATCACGCTATAACCAGATTCGGCCTGCAGGCAAGGTGTAATTATAACGACAGTAAAATTGTACACCAGCTTCGAGAAAACCTATCTCAATCACATCTTGAATAATGAATCTTCTCAATCTAGAGGGGGTTTTTCCGTAGATGAAATATTTTTGCACAGGACGTCGAGTAATAGTCGGCCGCAGAATAAACCTTCACTAAAACGATAATGAAAAAGCAGTCGAGATTACAGTTGCGATCAATCAAAGTCAGCGTATATAACTGAATACATTAATAAAAAATAAATTACAAACCATTTTATCATCTACTCTTAAACCGAATCAGGAAATCAGTAAAAAGTACACAATTTCAGGAACTATTCAGTGAGTTCCTGATTAACCTTCATGAAAACGAAGAATATGTTCGAGAATAATAAGCCCAACAGACCGCCGGCAAATCGCCTATAATCAAACGTTCATACCGTTCTGCATCCAAAACATTTCAAAAATTGAAAATCGTTATTCAAAGATATTTACAACAGTTTACATATACATGGGACTGCCAGTATACTATAACAACTGTAAGAAAAACCCTAAGCTGTAGGAGAGGTATAAACTAAAGACCTCTTCACTCTCCTATGACTGTACACAAAGCCCAAATAATAGGCCCCATCAGTCGAACTAACTGATTAATGCATAGCATACACTGTTCAAATAAATTCTTAGAGAGTTGTTTTATCTAGCGTACAACGTAATCCATATCTGTGTTAATGTGCAAGTCTAGAATGAGGGTTTAGTGGGGAGATGATGACCAACCGCAAAACCTTAATTTCTTTAAACAGCCTGGGGGAGTTTAGGGTTCTAAAACCATTAGGGAAAAATCTCAAAAACCTGATTACACATATCAACCCCAACTGAATGGGGTTCTGGCTAATGAACAATTAGTCAGACTGGCTGAAGGATCTGCTAGACCATATATGTATATGCCCAGAGCCTATAATTGGTATAACAAGCACATGTCAGGATGAGACAATACAAAGACGAACTTCAGGGGTACCAGACACGGGAAACTAATGGGTTAAAGCAACCTCGCGAAAACTGTCAAACACATCGGGATAGTTATACCGGAAAATTTTGGGAAGTGTAGAGCTTCCGGTAAGAGAAAATATCTACACAACATACCTACATTCATTTGTAGTTTATGCAATGAAGGTGAGCAACTGTCGCCCTGAATATTCGAATGTTCAAAGACATAGCCTAGGGTCGTTTTTGTAGTTCTGCCCTAAGTTGTCTATTGTATAACAATAAATTTAAAAAATATCAAATACAGTTAAACCGTTAAATTTTCTTCACGAGATTTGTAATTTTATAGGAGAAATGCTCGCTGCGCCGAGACAATAATTGGTAGCTAATTAACTTAGAACAAGGTTAATTGGAGCTAAATAAATGGCAACATTTATATCCCAGCCACACAATTTATGTTATTTATAACTCCTCGCTTTCGCGAAGAGAGAGGTGTGCTTCTAAAAGAAGGATATAACTAAAAAACAATACTTCACCTTACTTATAGGAGTGATACCATTCCCTATCGATTTTGTTGATATTTATTTATAACATTAAATTTCTTGAAATGTTTAAGCCTTTTATTACTGGTTTTAGAGATACATGGTTGGTACATGTACATACAAGGTTACAAGGTTGAACACTTCGACAGATAGGGCGACCATCTCCCATTCAAATTCTCACTTTCTCTTAAACACATTTTTTTCTTATTTACAAACTATACCCTACTCAGGGTGGTGGAGACCTCCATATTAACGCCCTTTACACCAATCAATAACCTAATTGAGGGTAGGTAGGATACTTTCCCTATTCCGCCATTGCCACCCACACTACAAATTCACGCTAATAAGTACATTCACACTCAACATTCCCTACGGGTCACAAAACTATCAGTATTATATACAATAAAACAACCCTGTTTCCTCCTAGGATAAGAATCAATCATCATATCAATAGGCGCTCATAGGACTCAAGGGATCACAACCTACAATTAGGTGAGCACATTGAGCTACGTTAATAGAAATTCACGGTAATAAATAAATTCACTCTTAAAATGAACAAAAGGGAACGAAGATAGACCATATAAATTATTCAATAAAACAGTCCGGATTCCTTCAAAAATAGGACATACGACAAACCACCGGATTTTTACACAAAAGGTACAATATTGCGAAGTTTATTTTCAGCGTATTTTCCATGTATTTAAACATTTCTATTGCATTACATCCTTGATTATACATCGCATTATAATTTCGAATATGGAGTTTTTGATATAAACATCTTATGTTGGAACAATAAGAATCTACAGGGACAAGAATGAAACAAGACAACCTAAATGATTTTATTTGCATTTACGTTTTCATGTGAAATTCATCAGTGTTTCTGATGAACAGTTGGAGAAATATGGAGCGATGCGGTATCAATCTATCATCGTTGACAAAGCTGTCATTTTTCTCGTGGTTCAATACCCCTTTCGTCCAGTTTTCTGTTGTTCAGCAAGACGGATAACAAATTCTAGCCTCCGGTCGTATATTAATCCTATAGACCTGTGTTTATGCAAATAATCGGCCAATCACGAACGCCAAGGTCTAAAGGGGGCTCAACGCTGCCTCTGCAACTGTCTTCCGATGCAGTCGGAATAGTGGGTCGAATCGCTCAAAATTCCGTCGAAATTCGGCTCGGTAGTTGAGCTCCTTCTATACGAACCCCACAAAAAATTTGAATTACAAAAGAAACCAAACCGCTACTGATTTTACACTCTATGACTCCGCGGCAAAAACCCGGCTCGGAAAACATAATAAAACTAGTTGTATACCGAAATATATATTAAATACGTAATTAAACTATAAAAAAATAGCGCTTAAGCATTTTTTGCGAAGCTGTGGTCAAACCAAATTCAAGACATTCAAGGTCGGAGGATTTTCAACAAAGCAAACGTTCCGAACAAATTAAACAGCGATCCATCAGAAATTATTCTTTTAAACTGATCAAATACCAATGACTATACCTTAAGGAACATCGACTACTCTGGGATAGTGTGATGTAATTTATTAGCGTGAATGAAGGAGCATATCCCCAATTAACCGCTAAGGCTCCTTCGTTGTCCCTCGTTGGCCATAACGGTCCGTCCTTCCCATCCTAGGCGTTAGTAGTCTCGGTTACCCCCCAATTAACCCGAGCAATATCGAGTTCTCTAAGGTAATGTGAACGAAGTATGGTGTGTGAATGTAATTTACTGAGTGGAGGAGCATACCTCAAATTACCCCGACTAATCTCGAGTGGTGTGAATGGTAATCAAATTTCATATTTTTTATCTTGCTACTGTGTATTTTCTTCTGTTATTTACGCTATTTTCTCCTCAACGTACCTAGCCTTGATCCTCAGATAGGCTAGCAGTAGGATAAAGAAAAGAGAGAGTTGGTTACCGTCAAATCATAAAACATTCTAATTATTTATTAATTAGCGAAACTAGTTTTCAATATAGAGGAGAGGCCGAAATGAAAAATTAGTGTCACGAGCGCGACTCGTACCCACGACCCTGGATCAGTACGCAGCGCTTCTACCCCTTGAGCTATCGTGACTTCACTTCTCGAGGCACCGACTCATCTCAACCGACCATTATTTAAATTTTCCCTTTGCATTTCTATCACCTCAGAAGATCCCCGGTATACTGAGAAAAATCGCCCCTTAATCTTCTATCCGTGGCTGGGGGTGTACTAAAGTTGGGCTGGACTTGGTATCTTGATCATATACTTTACTGGAGTCATGTGTATCTTATCATTTAGGAGGATTTTTTCGTTTCAGTTGAAATACTAAGACCTATTGGGAATAATTCCTATTTTATTCAGCATCTAACATAGTTATGTATACGAACGACATTTCCCGGCACACAACCTACCTACTTATCTTTCTTTTTTCCCTATACTATTTGATATGAATATAGTATTTTTTGCGAGGCGTGAATTGGGCGAAACTATATTGGAAGCATGAAAGATAAGTTAGTCTAGGCGTAAAGCTTACCTTATCCGACGATTTCGAGCCTCTGGATGTTAGTGAGCCTGTAACAAATATTATTTAAATTAGATGTTGTAATGACAACAGATAAAAATTTTTAAAAACAACCTTTCCACAAGAGGTCGTATAATGTAATTCATCATGATCTAAAAAGTTGATCAGTAAAAATTCAACAGAAACATGACAGCAGTTTGATTAAAAACGATCATATCTGTCCAACACATTACAATACAATGTCTGCGGGAGAAGGCGGACCAGAAGTCGCCTACACAGATAATTCAGATTTTAACAAAATAGTCTGACTGCAGACGTTAAACCAATAACAATTATATGGTATTTCATCATTTGAGTAATTACTGTTTGGCAAATGAAGAATGAAATAACGCACATAATAGGCATTGCTGTCATTATTTTCAATCATGTTACAATCGGTCATAAGTGATCAATTTTTATCAAATTTCAGTTCATTGGAATCAAAACTACTATGTTCAGCCCGCACAAATATAGAAACTGAGAATAAAATATTAACTTGAAAACCAAAATGATAGCGCGCGAAACGAGTTGCTTAACAAGAAAATTTCACCCTATTTCTACAAGCTTAAGTAAAAATGTATTCCGTTCGACACTATTACGTACGTCATAGATTTCAGAAAAGAACTGGAAAAAGATTTTTTAAGTGGCAAGTGCACACCACCAGTGTTTGAAGCAGCATGGAATTTAACGCCTCCTAGTGATGGGACTAGCGAGGTATCAAAACAACTCATTTACTGAGCAAGCGATGAATTTTGATTTTCATCGTAACCAGTTAGTTTGATAGTTTGATGTATGATTAATAATAAAATATATTTTAAAAAATCAATTTTAAAAAAATCATTCCAGCTTATTCGGTTTTGTTACTATTTGTAGGGAGAGGAAGTCATAGTTGGACTAGGTTATCATGTGTTCTTCCCAATGTTATAGTTAAGATAATCGTCTGGTTAGAAATTAAGATTGTATATGTATAAATTATTAAGAATTACAAATTTGTTTTTCTTGTAATGTCGTTTTACTATAAATTTATGCGTGTTTGTGTTGTGTCTGTGTTGGCTTTATGCTAATGAAGGTGATTTATTAGTGTGAAAGGAAGGGGTGACTTAACCCCGCCCCAAGGAATATCGATTACTGTGGCGTGAGTAGTGACATGAAGAGTAAAGTAATTTATTAGCGAGAATGGAGTGGGTTCAACCCCGCTCCGAGGAACATCGGGTACTGTGTCGTGAGTATGTGAAATGGGGAGTAAAGTATTTTATTAGCGAGAATGGAGTGAGTTCAACCCCGCCCCGAAGAATATCGAGTACTCTGGAGGGGTGAATGTGACCAGACAACTATGTTTGTGATGATGTATGTACATGTATAGTACAAACATGAGTATGCTCTGTTACTATTCTGTATTTGACAACCTGGGTATAAACGAGAGGCCAGCATCCTAGGAGTAGTATATATTTGAAATCAGAGAGTAAGGTATCCGATCGGACGCTCGAATGGCTGCAGTTTAAAACAAAATGCGCGCGAAAGAAGAGCAAAAGAAGGAAAGGGCGCAGAGGGTAGTACCTTCAATAATGTGAAAGTAGTAGAAATTAAAAGAAATCTAGGGAGATGACTGTTGAAAGAAATGATACCATACCGATAAAATCTGTAACTTAAAATCAGATTTCAATAAATTAAGTATTATTTACAGAGGAATTCTGGGATGCTGAGATTGAACTACTTTTTAAAAATTAACGCCCAACACACGGTTTTATGTATATATTTACTTATCGCTTACTAAATACCAAACAATAAACAAATAAAAGAAAAATAAACAAGCGATTGTTTCAAATAGTATTATTTATAATGGATTCCGTAACTATTGTAGATGAGAACGAAGAATGATCGAGTTAATAAAATAACAGAGGAAAGTTGCCTATTGTACATCCATCTAATCACAATTACGATTTACTATCAATAATTAATCATCAGATTTATTAATTAGGTTATTTATTTATTAGGTTATTCATTTTTAAATAGTAAGAACTTAATAATGTACAAAGTAAGAACATAAGAAAAAATGTCCGAAATACCTTAACTGTTTCAATTAATTAATATTTTGATCAGTTATTGGTTGAGATAAAAAAAAGTCAGTGCCACAAGCGGGATTTAAACCCAAGTCGAGGCCTGAGGTATAAAAGGCATAAAAAGCCGAAAACTTGGCAAAAAGATACTACTTCATTTTGGACCACATCCCTGATCCTAATTATCAATTGTTAATCATCTCGATAATTCAACTATGTAAATTGAACGAGATTTAATTATACTTTTGAATATTATGCCAATTATACACATAAACATAATCAAATTTTGCTAATTTATCGGTTTCAGTTCCATTTTGTTGCTTAATTACTTATGTCTGAAGAAAGTCCGAAGAAGGTGGATCCGAATCCCATCCGCGATATTTTTCTCTAATGTCGTGTTCAAAAAATTTAGCGATGGCGAACCTTTTCCGTTTAATTACTCGTCTTTCTAATTGAAATTTATAATTGGTAATAATAGAAAAAGTTGAAAAATTCGTTATTTCTTTCCTAGCAATAATTCCTATTAGCGACCATGTAATTCAGACAAACCTCAATATTGGCACTGGCGCAGACCACCAAATTCTGAAAAACCGAATCTACCCCGAAAAACTGTCCGCCTGGAACTGAGGGTAAGATTATTTTTTCCCTTTTTTACGCGAGTGTTCAGCCATGAAAAAGAGCGGATTCATTTCTCTTAGGAACCGGTTTGGATCTGACCATTAAGAAGGGGGTCTTTTTTTTACATTAACGCCGTTTTTCTTTTAAAATCATAATTAATTAAGTTTTATTGAAGCCCTCGTAATTCTAAAAATATCACTTTTGACAAAAGAACTGCTAAACCATAGCACCTACTTGTCCTTATTTTTCGCGTTTAAACTATTTTGCTGCATTCAGAAATCATATTGGGAATAGTGAAACGATACGACATAATATGAAATAATTCAACACGTCAATACTTGAATAAATCAGTACTTAATTTTGCAGATAATAGCTTTAATTAAGTTTTCCCATAATGTTAGTGTAAATTTTGAAAGAGCCATTTCTTAACAAAAGGTTATCGACAATCCACACAATTTTAAAGCGTGATTGAAGTAACTTGCGACACCTTGATGAAACCAATAAGTTCAGAGCGAGAGCGGATATGTCGAGTATGCAATATGCACGGGATATTAATGAAATTAGACTGGAGAGAGTTCACGATTTTCCTTCGGGAAACTCTTGATTTGTGGCCGGGTCGGTTTTGAGTCGATTTACTTCGTAAGGCCGATATGAGAAATGGGTCGCCACGTTTCGCGACAGCTGCCCCTAACAATGTTGATACGTTCCGTCACACTCCATTACAGTTCTGTTTACTAGATATTGTTTAATAAATGCCCAATGAAATGTTTTTTCGTGTAAACTTTAAAACTTTAGTGTACCAAAATAGCGAGCACTTTTTATCCTAGGCGCATATATGTCGTGACCTCTTCACGTAGTATTAGTAGACACACGTGTCATCTTCCACGTGAGATACCGGGTAGGATAACGGAGGCGTTGTTGCTGAGGTACGCGACCCGTTTGTGACCCAGGTTTCGTACGTGTTTTTGGAAGTTTATCAAAAATTCGCTTTACGAAGCAAAACGCAATTAACAAAACAAAAACAGACAGAGTGCAGTTTTACTGGGTTTCGACTGTAGCAAATAATAAGGTGGGGCGATGTTCTTCCAAAATGATTTCTTCACTATGCAATACAATTTAATTTTAACTATACATTGAAATAATTACGCTTTACACAGAAAGAATAAAGCCGGGTAATAGTCCCTTTTACATGAACTATTGATTGTAATACCAGGGTGTACAAGCGAAAAGGTTTATGCATAGGCCATATGATAATCCTACAAGGTGCGCTGAGGTTCCCGTTGTAGAGCAAATAATTACTGCCAGCAAAGAACTAAGTCCGTAAAAGCATCTCAAATGACCCATCAGCGGAGCACGGCAGAGGGCACAGTTCGCTGACCTATCTCGGGACCACAAATATTATTAATTGCATACGGATCTTTCTACTGTCATGTATGGGAGTTGGGTCATTAATTTGAGCGAATGTATTTATTTGCGTGATTTTTTTAAATCTCCAATTACCTCGAGAAATATTCTGGGGTAGCGAGAAAGAATGAATGTAATGTATTGGCATAATTGAGAGGTTTATCCCCGAATACTCCGATGAAAATCGAGTAAGCTGAGATAATGTGAACGAAGTCTGATGTGTGGTGTAATTTATTAGCGTTAATGTAAGACGTATCCCAATTACCACGAGGAATATCAAGTACTCTAGGTTAGAGTAAATGTTACCAGACTGTTATATTTAATTTATTAAGGCTCTGTGTACTTGCTATTTATATTATTTTAACCTCAATTGACAAGGCCCTGAGGTAGAGAGAAGCATTACTATAACGAAAAGAGAGTAGGTTAACGTCATATCATATCTTCTATTTACATTATCTACTTAAATAAAACAGTTCATAACTATAACTGACAAGCAACGCACAGACCAAACCGCTGGATCTGAAGGGCTGAAATTTTGACAGTGCATTCCTATAATAAAATTGATAGCCTCTAAGAAAGAATTTTTTGAAATTCCATTCCTAATGGGATATGGACAACTTTTTACCATGTGAAGAATAGAAGAATTTAGAATCGAGACATTATATTAATCCATACTAGCACTCTGCGTTGCATTATTAAGGAACATTAAAACACGGACCTTCGTGAACGAAGTCGTGCTAGCCACCACATTTTTACATAGTAGTGCTATATAAAAAGGATTTTTTGCTCCACTCAAAAAACTAAAGATTCAAAATCAGAAATGATAATGGTAAAGCAAGAAGTGAGAAAATCAACGAGAAAAACGCAATAAGTTAAAACAATTTTTAGAAACTTCCAGGTATCGGAAGATGAAAACTACAAAGTTAGCAAAGAAAAAGTAACAATCCAGACTTTAATGATGAAATTATGAATTAAATTTACAATTATGTTATGTGGTAGTTTATATTCCAAAATAAAGCATACCCAGCTTCGGTTACCCTGTACAATACAGCCAGTACATCTGGTTAATTAACGTACATTTTGCTATAATAATGGCGATGATAATGTTCATACAATAAACCACAAATAAAAATTTGTCGCAGTAAACCAGGGTACGGAGACTTCTGGGATGGAGGAAGAGCTTGCAGGTGTACTTCAAGGTACTCGGCCCATTGTTGCACATAATTTTACTTCTGATATGCCCACAAATGAGCATACGCGCCACATATGCAGATGACACTGCCGTATAAACAAGTCATACTTGTTCTACACGAGCAAACCAATATCAGCAATTGAAAAATGGGGCAATCTATGGAAAATAATGTTTTTCACTTTCTTTCACTCCTCAAAGTCACAACATTTCACCCTCCACCGTGAGACTTGTCCTACCATATACTTATACAGTGTACCTGTTCCTCAATCCGATAAAGTTAACTATTTAGATCTTACATTTCTCAGAAGACCAACTTGGAATCCACAAACACGATTAAAAAAAAGACACTCAAAAATCGATTCAAAATACTTTATCACCCACTCAACCGGCAATCAAAATTACTCATTTCACGCCAACAGTTTTTTCATCAATCAAAACATACTACAGACGTTTTCGTAATAAATTAAAAAATCACACGAACACAAAAATACGCTCCAATACTACGGAAACGTATGAAACGAATATGGATGAGATCTCTTAAATGATTAATATCATTTTTATTAATCCAGAGCGGCTGCCAATAGGTTATTAAGGCCAACCAACCTACAATCATAGGCTCTATAACGGCCGTAATGCCACAAACATAAATTATCCAATCTGCTGGCTGTAATAATGTTCAGTTGTAGATATAAATAATTTTTTTTTTTTAAATTGTGATTTTCGTATCGGCAATGATGGGATTATCAGTCAATGATTGTTGGAAAGAAAACGACTTCGAATCTTTGCCGATGTTTCGATTTAAAAATTTAAATCTTTATCAACGCATCCTGCACATATATAGGATCTTATTACACTATTATCTATTATTACTAAATTACATATATATTATATATAAGAAGGCAAAAAACTTAACTTACCAATTCTCTTTTTTATTTATCAAACTACTTCAATGGTGCCTACCACAAGGGGAACTGAATCGTCGGGAGGCAAGTTTAACCTCCGTCGGGGTTATCCTCTCATAATGCCAACACCTCGTACTTCAAAAATTATTCTTATCTTATGTTTACAATTAACTTGTTTCTATGTATAAGTGCATCTTTTAACGTTGTTGTTTTATGAAGCTGTTGTAGCAATCATTTATGAAATGGAATCTTGTTTGTAATTGATTGTCCGCTTTTTTTGAGAAATTACCTCTAAGAATTTTCATGTCTTTTGTGTATTTTTTTTCATGATTTTCATTCCATCAAAGTTTATTTTATGTCCCAAAGTTAAGCCGTGTTGAGGCAGGGCGGTGTCATTTATTTTCCT
Organism: Cimex hemipterus; assembly: GCA_039619505.1. Taxonomy (NCBI): domain Eukaryota; kingdom Metazoa; phylum Arthropoda; class Insecta; order Hemiptera; family Cimicidae; genus Cimex; species Cimex hemipterus. Next base: position 17,484,749 of record CM077109.1, on the reverse strand, counting down.
ATTTTAAAGGTTTTTTTTTTTTTTTTTAAAGCGTATTTGTGTTGATAAATTTTCCTGTATAGGTATCGTGATAAACACCTTCACAATTAACACATCTTACTTTCCAAAAGGATAGTTCCTACTCACAGTAAGTTGTTCTGC
>CM077109.1:17472500-17484208 GCA_039619505.1 Cimex hemipterus | reverse complement strand
TCATCATCAGGTTGAAGGACTTCTACAACCTGATGATGAGCTAAGAGGCTCGAAATCCGGATCGTTGCAGAACAACTTACTGTGAGTAGGAACTATCCTTTTGGAAAGTATTGAACACCTCACTCACCCCATCATTTAACATTTCTATTAACACATCTTTGTTTCTGTATACCTCTACGTCTAGAAAGAGAATAGATTTTTTTTAGGTTATTTAAGAAATCGTGAGATGAGGTCTGGTTTGATGTAGGTTTTAGAGAAACATTTTCTTTATCATGCCAACGTTTCGATCTTCATTGAGATCATCTTCAGGTCTCAAAGAGTTTGTCTTCTATGTAATTGTGCCATCCTTGCACGTAGTATTGAGAATGACGAGTGACAGTTTTAATCCAGAGTGGAAACAATTAAATTTTTTTATGACATCGCTGATTTTTCCTTCGGGTAACGTCGTATGGATTTAATCAATATACAGGAACAAGAAGAGGACATCTGTGATGTGGATAGTCGGTTGTTAGATATTTTCCTATTTCGGATGTTTCGGCCTATATTCGACCTTCCTCTGGTGAGTATCAAAAGTAGATTCTACTCTACATACATTAACTAACGATTGCCTCCGCTGTAATAAATATGTCAACATTTTATCTTAGCCATGAGGAAGGTCAATCATAATATCCATTTATTATTTCTGAACTTTTTGCATTTTTCCTTAGATATAACCGTCTTTTGGTACAACTGGGTAGTGAAAGGAAATGTCCTGTAATTATTTTTTGGATTTGAAATCCTCTCGATCGGAGGGGCATTGTGTCAGCAGCACGAACGCCGTGACATAGCCACGTTATCTACCGGCAGATAACATAGGGCTTCATAGAAAGAAAGTTTTATTAACAGTAATTGGTACGATAGCCTGTATTGTTATCCAGTCTCCTCCTTGTCCTCAGCTTTCTCCCTTACGATACCGAAGCCGGAAAAGAACAAAAACAATCCCACTGCCGCTTGAGGTTTTCAGTGTCAATTTGCTCAACGAGATTGTTTATGTATATCGCTACAATAAGCACTTTGTTGAATCGGACTTTGAAAACACCGAGACCATTCATCGTTCACGCCTACTTCCAACTAAATTGCGCTAACAATAATTAACACATAAAATATGTATTCAATGGAAATGACAAATGAAAGGCGCGATCTGTCTGAATGGTTTTTCTATAATACTACGATAACATTAGTAAACAAAACTCACAAAGTGCTGCGTCACATACATGCACTATGACTTTCAATGTGAACAGTTGTTTATCAAAAGCAAAGCCTCATCTCTGTTGAAAGACTACTGGAAGACAATTTTGACTATTTACCGCATCATTACGCAATGTTGAAAAATATGCTTCTTTCGCATCGGATAGTTGTACGAACGATTTGAAAACCACACCATATGGTATCTAGTTGCCTCACACATAACAGTCGTAAAACTAAACAAAAAAATGATCTTTTTCCGCGAGCTATTTCTCAATACGGGAGAATACGTAACAATTTTCATTCAACAAGTTTTTGAAATGGGCTTACGAAGGCGCAGAGGATGCCAAGTATCTCCGCATGCTAAGGATAGAAAAAAAAGACGTTTTTAAAAATCAAAACCGGTCAATCGGTGAGATGAATCCACTCTTTTGCACGGTTCACTGCTCGTGCTCACCAAATTTGTCGGGTTCTTGAATTTCGATGTACAGCGCCAGGGTCAATCGTAAAGGTCCGAAGCTTTTTTTTATTTTATTATGGCCAGTAATAAATTTCAAGTTAAAAAGAAAAAATTAAATAAAGGTAGAGCATTCCGTTCACATAACAATTAACACCCCCCTCCAAAATTTAATTATTTTTCCTTCTGAACGAGTGAATAAAACAAAAATAAAAATATATATACATATATATAAATGAAAGTGCATATACAATGGAAATAAATATTTCCATTAAATATATTGTACAATAACGGTAAGCTTGAACAGTTGTTTTTCGTGACTTTTTTGCTTGGATTACCTTCCCCATAAAAATCGTAAGGTAAAGTTTAGAGGTGGACTTTCCAACATCGCTGTCTCCAAAGGTTCCTCACATTACTCAATTTTGTTTTGAATGTCCATCAACGAAGAGGACACCCGTTTCAAAGATTACTATTGGAAGAAGACATTAAAAGTTTTCGCCATTGAGGAGAACTGTGCGTTTTCAGGATTTGAACAAGTTAACCTCTTGTAGCAGAGGAATGAAACTCGAAAAACGTAAGATATGTATGAGGAAACATCTTTATCAGTCCTCCTACTCTTTACTGGAACCTCAATTGACTGGGAGTGTCTGGGATTGGCGACTTTAGAGCTATTTTTGACTCTAGCCGAGAGTAGAAGAATAGAAGCTAGGGGATTCCTTAAGAGGAACAAAATCAGGATTTCGGAATTTTACTGTGTTCTACGTTTTGGGTCGGTGCAAAGCTTGGTTTGGTATCCCTGGGGCATTCAATCTAAGTTTAATTTACTTGCAAGTGTTAAATGATATTTATTAAATACCTAATTTACAAGCTTCACGAGCATGACGAATGGCTGAAACAGTACATGTTCACAATCAGAATCACTCTCTGTTGACGTGTTTCTTGTGGAAGGTGAAAAACGGTCAGCCATTACTTCTCAATCAGATAAATCTCCTACTCACAGTCGTCTTAACCGACACATGTTTTACACCTGGTTTCATAGAACTAAGTATAAGAAATTTGGTTGGATGACTTACATACCTACGGGCTTAATGAAATCTGGGTGGGGGGTCTTCGCCCTTCTATTTGCATCAGCCTATTTTCGCTTCTTTGGGCCGTCCTGTTTCTCAGGATTGAAGTTCCTCAGTTAATTTCTTTCGGAGATTAATTCCCTCCACTTCCCGTCCAAAAATATACAAACACTTTTGAAATGACCGGGATTTTTTTCACGGATTGCACGTGTCTCGAAGGCATCGTGACAACGGTTTCTCAAAATCTTCGCACGGTCCTCGTGGAGTGAAATAGAAAAACGGGATAAACCGGAGTGGGTAGAAAAAAATTCTTCGTGATTCCATGATTGCACTTTTACCGAGTGCCCTTGCCGTGTTGGGCAAATATGGGGATTGTACATTCTAATGTTTTAGGTATATCACGAGTGTTCTTTACACCATTCGTTGAACCACATTCACTCCAAACGCCCAACCTAACCAAATATTAAAAAATATTTATACTAGCTTTTACTCGCGACTTCGACTGTGCGGGATTCTGTTTTAATCTGCCTTTCTAATGCGATGCATAGTGCTAGTATGGCTTTCTAATATAATAGGGTATTCACATTCTTGTGTAATCCCTGTCCGTGTGAGAAAAATGACGACTTAGACTTGAAGGAATCGGCTTGTTAACATTGTTCGACCTAACAGGCCAATGCTAGTTGTTAGTTCGAAAATGTAGTCACTTTGCTATCCGTTAGGGCGTAGGTAACCAACATGGCAGTCATAAATTCAACAGCTGTTTTTTTTTTTTTTTTTTTTTTTTTATTAACACCCACTTTTATTCATAAATACGCATTAATTAAATCAGGCAAATACATTTCTTTTGTTAATTTCTGGCCTGTCTTTATACTACTATCATTCATAATAGATACATCCCCTATCCTAAAAGTTGGAGCGTTTTGGAACTTGGCTGTTAGTCGTTATGGTATAGGTTAGGTAATTCGGCAAGAATTGAAAAGTGAAGTTCTCCTTTTGAATTTTGATTATTGTTGAATTCATCATGTGGTGTAATCAAATATAAAGTAATAAAAAATTTTGGCAAGCGGTTTTTTCGCTTATAAGTATATTATGTAACTGTAGAATTTTAATCTAGAGCAAAAAAGCAAATTGGTGACTAATTACTTTTTAAAGCAATTTTTGTCCTCAATAAACAAACTCTCAGCATATTTTACTAACACCTCATGCTGAGAAATTCGTTGTTTCTTCATTTAAAATAATACTGTACGAACAAAATCAGCGCATGTATACGAAGAAATGCAGTTAGCTTCAGAGACCCTGAAATGTAGCTGCTTCGCCAAAATTCAAAGGTCAATCAAGCATCTACTGCTGCAGACTTTCGTTTCAAAATTAAATAGTTGCTGCAGTTGCTCAGCATTGCATTTCGTCCTAATGGATAAAATGAAATATTCCTCCAAGGAAACGCCATACTTTCCCAAAACGCACTTGCAAGTCTTCTATCGCTCACTTACGATGCCCTGGAACATTTCCATGGTTCATCTAATTCTTAAACACTACAAACGACTCTCCCCAAGTCCAACCATCATACAGCCAATTCTTTAAAAAAATCATTTTTAATACTCTATGAATACTTTTCTAATATTTCCCTTTATGCCTCACTAGTGTGCTGTCCAACGGTGCAATCGCCTTGTGAATAGAAGAAAGAAGGACTGCTTCTTGGGGGGAGGGGGTCTTCCTACATGTCGAACAGGGTGTTGGTGTCTGGCACCTGCATTTGCTCTGGAAACGCAAGGACATTCTCCCCTCTACATTTCTTTTCCATTAAGAGATGTCGTGGCGGACTAGATTTGGGTCGGATCCTCTTCTTTGTACAGAGCGGACTAGGGCCGCAGGGTAGCATCATTGATCAATTATTGAATTCAATATATACTGCTGATGTTTGTTCTCATCCCGGCACCGCTATACTACCTGACCGAGGTTCTACACCAACTCGACTTCTTACAGCCAACCGAACTCTTTAGGCTCGCCTACATTCCCTTGGTAAAAGGTTCAAAGAATATCGAATCAAACTCGAAACAAAATCCCAAAATACAACCTTCACTCTCCATCGCATCAGTACTTCCAAGTATCTCACCCCCTTCCTGACAGTTATCCTTCACCTGCAGTATCTTCTATCTAGCCAACTGCTGATCTGGAATCCCAAAAGGACATAACTGCACCGCCTATACCGATTATTTAAAAGTCTAGTAGTTCACTTAGTTAAAACATATTATATGTATATAACATAGAAGCAAATATGGATCCCATCGCAATCCTCGGCATCTAAAAAGCCAGTAGCATGATGTCCCGCTGCGCTGTTCCTCTCCGTATGTCGTAAGTAGTAGCAGTAAAATATTTATAAGATCAGTTTAGTTGGAAAGACAAATGGATTTCGGACCTAGAAGGCTTTGTAGTTCTCCAATCTTCAGTTAAATTGCTGTCTCTTAAGTCTTGTGTAGGGATCCCGCGTCAATCTGCTGTATGGGTATAGTATAGTCTGTCAAGGTATTCAGTTCTAAGTATTTGACTTGAATCGGGTTACTCTTTGCTTTTGACGTACAAAGGACAAAACAAGGAAGAATTGTTTTTTCAATGTGTTTTCCTCCACTTTTTAATATGTAGCTCAAGGGTTGTTCTTCGAGGTAGCTTTAACTCGAGTTAGAGAAGGAAATTGCGATATCAATGGTGATTAAAGATGAACAGGTATGTCAGCAGTATAAATTATATAAAAGATGCGACCAGAAGTGCTCCCTTGTGTGACGCAAGCTTGTTTCTGTCTGACACCGAGTATTCGCTCTCGCACTACGAAGATAGATCGGTTAGATAGGATTTCAAGATACGGTAATAAAGAATGAGTAGGAAGCGTTTAAGTCTATAATACATGCCCGGATGACAGGCCTACGATACCTCTAGGAACGCACCCAAGCGATATACTTTATCCCCTAGAGCGAGGAGATAGTATCAACAACTCTGAAAAATTGAACAACTCAAAAGTAAAATTTCACGTCTGTTAACTCATCTCGAAAGAAAATATAATTTATAACCACTGGATTCAAATCTTGTGGATAACATCACATTAGCTAGGGTAGGTGAGGGCCCTTTTTCTCTGTCCATAAGGATCCCTTCTATCTTGACCGCGAACAGGACCACTTTTTGAACTTTAGTGTTAAATAATACTGTTACTGGCATGTGTTTAAACGATTTGAAGATGTATATCATTTGAATTGAATAGTACTTCGTTAACAGAGAACGAAATAGTCAATTACATGGAATAATATCCAGGCTGACCAACTAAACCCGTTCGTTAAGGAAAATCGGCGCTTCAGTGATTAAAAAAAGGAATCGTGTTCTTCCTTGGCAATGCCTAGGCCTCATATTTCGTCAGCGATGTGGCGAAGATTGTTGCTCTTGTGCTGGGGCGTGTTGCCTCACCATATTTGGCAGGCGTAGCGCCTTGGGAACACCATCTGTTTCGGTCAATGCAAAATTAGTTGGTCAATCGAATTTCTGGGCCGACCTAAGGGGGAACTTCTTTCCGAACAAGACGGAAATATCAGGTGAGCATTATTCAAATGCTTCATGACATATATAGGTTAATTATGGGCCAGTCTGAACAATCATTTTTACAACATTCCGGCTTTATTCAGGCTAATACACTAAGTGCTTATTGTTGACAGTAAAGTAAAAACATGTTGATAGTTTGTCGCTCAATTTCAAAGTAGGTTGGTTTTGGTTTTTCATGCAAGTAATGGTCATTTCAGTTTGAAAACAAAATTCTTTGGCAGAAATGTATTTTTAATGTTCGTATTGTTTTATATTCCAAGGTGTTGTTTTATTTTATTTAGATGTCTGGCGTAAAAAAGAAAATCTGAGTGTTTCCAGCCATGTTCTTTATTTCGTACGTTTCGGGCTCTTTGACCCATCCTCAGCCCATTAAATAAGTAGCTACTCATTGTCTTCTAATCAGTATTTATTGTTGGTCAAATTACTTTTGTTATAATACTCTCAAAGGCAAAAACAAACCCAGAAACTTGTATTTATTTATTTTTCTAAGAGTTACTAGCCCAGAGCCTTTAGGTTAAAAATCGAAAATCACTTCAATTCATCATTTCCAAAGAGTGAATTAATTGTTTTGTTTTGTTTTTTAACTTTTTTTTTTGTTTTCTTATTTTGAAATAATAAATAGTAGTAAAATTTTAACTAACAATTATCTTAAACGCATCCACGATGGTTAATAACGGAAAGGGCCACCGGAAATCTCGATAGGAGAGAAGGTAATGCGCGATGTACGATTAGAGATGATCATTTTATTGCTCTTAAGCAATCTCGAAACCATCATTTAACACCCGTTAAGTCCTTGATAGCTAGGTAGTCAACTCCAAATGTAAGGGCGGAGCTCTAAAAGAGTCATTAGAAAGTGTCGTCAGAAGAATAGCCTGGTCACTGGACTTCCTACCATGCTCTCTACTCCTTGAGAGGCAACCGGTAGAAAGGCGACTATTCGCAAATCAGCATCTGGCTTGGACAATAGGGGGCTCTTCATTAAATGAGTGCCGGTTTGGTTTGTGCGTGGAGAACGCTTAATTTCATGTGCCATGGGTGAATCGTACGCTTTTCAAAAGAAGCTCAGTTACGATATAAGGTGGAATGTCATACCTGTACGGAACTGACAGCGTACAGAATCTTTTGCTGCCCTAAGGTGCATTGTTCTTCTGGAAGCTGTGGGGTCTCATTGGCTCCATTTGTTCGGGTCAACTTCGTGTTAATCTACGATAATCACTCATTACTTGAAGGATGTTGGAATTACCAGAATTAATTAACTAACCAGGCACGTTCGTCTTACATCCCATAGAACTCTTTTAGGACGTGTTAAAGAGACTGGTTCGTATCGTTCGACGCCTCCAACAAAAGAATAACAGCTTCAACCCACTCTTTTTGAAGGACACAAGACATCTCATCCCGATCGCTTATTTTACGCGATGTCTAGTAGACTTAAGGCCACCAAGGGGGGAAAGAGGATAATACGCGTTACTAGGAGCAAAACTAGGTTCTTAATAAAATTTTAATTTATCAATAAATAATTTTCCGGTGAATTAGTGAATTTTCTTCAACCTACTTTTACTTTCCAGACGAGGTACACTCACCCCAGAGTTTTTCCTCGGGGCGGGCTTGTAAGCAACCTATTCCTTTCACGCTAATAAATTACTTTTACTCTCCAGACATCACACACTTACCCAAGACTACTCCATATTCCTCGAGACAGGATTAAATCACCCCTTCCTTTCATGCCAATAAATTAACATAAGTCACACAGTCACAACACAAACACACATAAAAAACTATATACATTTAAAAATCCCTACAACCCCGAAGTACCCGATCCGTCATCTGCCAAAATATTGTCCTTAGACATCAAGCCTTTTACAAACAGTTTTTCTAACCTTGCATAAAGGGCACCTACGACACCTAGCGGTCGCTTTCCTGCCTGAATATGCCCTGCGTTCTTCTATGACCTATGCGTAGCCCTGTCAGTACGGCTTTTCGAACCGTTCTCCGTGGCCAGGGACCGATTTCTTTCTTAACCTGCCACAGTTTAGCAGTATCTATTTCTACGAGGCCAGCGGTTTTTACAGAATTTGAAATTAAAAGTTTTAAGTCTAAGGGCGTACGGGTTTGGAAGCAACTTGGGGTCATCCATAATAAATAATTTTTATTAAAAGCCATGAATTTCTGATACCGATGAATTGGATTTTCAATAAAATAAATGTATAGTTAACAGAGCAATAAAAATACAAGTGTACGCAATGTTTTTGTCTTTTAGTGCATAACAATTGAATAATGAAGGTGAGCGCTCTCTCTTGTTGTACCTGAAAACCAGTACTCCTTATGAAGGCACCACAGAGGAGCGCCACGAGCTCTCTACAGCTTAAGAATTACCAAACACCAGAATAGAATAAAAATATTTTAAAAAACTGCAGAAAATGATAGATAAATAACTGAAAGAAGTACTTACTATTTGTACGAGGTCATCCGGGGCCGGAGCCCCACACCTCCTGGACCTAGAAACAACAATTTATATTATTAATTTATTAATAAATAATTAAATTAAAACGAGGATCAATAAAAAGTTCGGAGATATTGAAAGCTTATCGATATTTTTGATGTATTTACAGATAAATTTGTGCGAAAAATAAGGGTTGCCGTATAGAGAAAATATATTGTCTTCCCCTGTATATACGACTCCATCTTGTAAATTATAAATATCACATTCCTGAATATATTTGTACATTTCCCAAGTCAAAGTAAACTTTGCAAATCGAATGTAGCCCTTTCCACGATGAATGTAACCCAACTTGGCATGTTGAAGACTGTATCGCGCCTTGGAAAGGGCTACATTTTGAAGTCCCAATCGGTGGAGGTGTACGACACAAACGTAAACTTTTTAGGGAAGAAAAATAAAAGGATATACCAATGATATATTGAATTCTTGATGGTTGTTTCAATCAGACGGTTTTCATTATTTTTTCCCCTTTGGATTTTCTCCTCTATCTGATAACTGTTTATGACATTCCCAAGCCTTTTTTTGGACCTTTCCCAAGTCATGTGTCACCTTTTACAAACCAATTGTAGCCTTTTCCAAGTCCGCGAGCAACTCTTTCCAAGACAAATGTAGCCGAGTTACATTTGACTTGGAAAGAGCTGCATTTGAGTTGTAAAAAGTTATCATTGATTGGGAAAATGGTATAGATACAAAATATCGTTCGGTTGCGTCAATACAGCCTTCTCGATAATCAGACATTTAATTTAAATTCGTAAAACGTATATTTAAGATTTAATTAAGTTTAGAATAATTATTTGCACGTTAAACAGGAATTCGTTAGAAAGGGGTCGGAGACCTTGGTTGTTTTTTAATTTACCTTCCATAATAGAATTTGAATATTCATTGAGTCCTTTACGTTGAAGGACGTAATCATCGTGTTTAATTAAAAAAATAAATAAGAACTGAACACGTTTTGTTTTATGCTTGCCACGAGTTTAAAACTAGTAAGGGAACGACCACGTTGGTCACGGATTTGGACCAAAATGTTTTTGGTGATACTACACCAAACCATCTTGTTTAGAAAAAAATTATATATGTTTATTTCGTCAATTTACTTCCTCAAATCAACAATGTGAACATATCGTTTTAGAGCATTTTTATGTAGATTACACCAAAAATGAAGTAAAAGCCATGATAATTTACCAATAACCACAATTTTCAAGTAAATTATGTAATATTTTTTTCGTGAAATTAATGAGAAATTTCTTCTTGGAAGCTTTAGAGGTCGTAAATATAAATTATTGTTTGAAGTCAAGTTTATCAATTTTACCGACAAAGTCGACCAGGTTGGTGGGTCTCGGATATGGACCAAACCTTTTTTGGTGATACTACACTCCAAAATATCTGGTTTCGCCCAAAAAATTTGAAAGTTGATATTTTCCATTTTTAATACTTTTTTTCCCCATTCTATTTCCTCAAATCAACTATATGGATCTATCGGTTTACAGCATTTTTACAGCAGTTTGTAGATTACAATAAAAATAGAGTAAAAGCGATCAAAATTTATCTAACCAAAAACTTTTAAAAATCGAATATTTTTCAAGTAAACTAGATCATAAATTTTTTCGTGAAACTAATATAAAATTTCTTTTAGAACCTTGAGAGGTCCTAAATATAAATTATTATTTGAATTCAAGTTTATCTATTTTTTGACAGCAAAAATCTTAGCTAATTTTTAAGTAATCGTTATCGGAATATCTGATTGAACTGGATATAATTAAAAAAACGGCTGAAACGATTTCTGTTCAGACTATTTGAAAGGAGAAGAATCTTTTTAACCACATATGTGTCTTAAAATGTACGAACTAAATACACGAAATAACAAAATTATAATCTTATTAATAATTTTAATGTGGTACAGTTATAAATGCGCTTCGCAAAAGTTAGTATCTAGGGTTTTTACAAACGCTAAAATTACGACAATGAGGCCAAATCCAAGTTTTGAACATTTTCTGATCTATGTAAGCAAAGTAACAACGTTTGTTAAAATATGCACAAAAGCAGAATTTTGTTGATTACTTAAATCATGTACTCTAAGATAAGTTAGCAGGCACGTTGATTCGCTATTGCAAGTGATGATGAAATTTCATAAACTTTTAAACTTAAATGTCCAGGATTGCTGATGGGGACAATTAGGCCATCTTCAAACCGATAAAATTCAATACTAAGCACGCTATTTCCGGGCTTGCACTTTTGTAACGGGCTTAAAATTCAGTTCCGAGTCGGGAAATGGGTACTTTCTCGGCCAGGCACGATTCGCAATTTTCAGCGACGGAAAGGTTGGATGAGCAAAATTGGGCACGGATATAATTGATGTTCGATACTCACCCAAGAGATGGTTTTTTAGCACCTACCAATCCAATCAAGATTCATGTCTAGAACGTGAAACTATGACAGAAACTTATACGAGATATGTACATCCTTTTCATAGATGCCTTGGAAGTTTGGAAATCCAAAAGAAAAATTCAATGGATGAAATGAGTAGACACTCAGGTAAGAAGCAGTAAGTAAATCAAATATCTAGAGATAATAAATAAGAAATGAAATTAATGAAAATTTAAAAATTTCAACGAACAAACCTTTTATTTCAACCAAATCAACCATTTTGTCAAACAAATTAACCCTTTTTCAACCAAATTAACAATTTTTTTAATCCAATTAACACGTTTCAGCCAAATTAACCTTTTTTCAACGGCATTAACCTTTTGACAATCAAATTAAATCTATTTCAACCGAATTTAAACCAACATAACATATATATAGCTAAATTTAAATAAGATTAAATGGTTAATTTAAGAGAGAGAGAGAGAGAGAGAGAGAGAGAGAGAGAGAGAGAGAGAGA
>CM077109.1:17456735-17472288 GCA_039619505.1 Cimex hemipterus | reverse complement strand
TTTTTAACCAAATTAAACTTTTATCAACCAAATTAACCATTTTTCAAACAAATAATATTTGACAAACCAAATAATCACTAAATTAAATGTATTTTCTTATATTATTTATTAAGATAATGTTTAGTTGTAAATCACGTTTTTCGCGTGTTCAAAACTGAACGGCAATAAAAACGAGATTCTCAATCGGATTGGCTGTTGACCTTAGAATTCATGTCAAGAAAAGCACTAGTAAATAACCCCGTTAAACTAATGATGAGAATTTAATGTTTGAAATCAGTACCGTAATACTGTAAATAAAAACTACCTTTTAAAGTGATTAAACAACATACATTTCTAATAACGATAAAAGGTGTGAGCCACAATAACTACAGTCTTACGTAAGAACTAAAATATATTACTTTCAATAGTTTACTCTCTTTTGCCCATTTCTAAATACCACTGCGTGCAAACCCATTAGATGCCACGTTAAAACGCCGAGCTGTACTCTATCATAATATATAAGATAGATTTCCAATGTGAACATTTTTCTTATAGTTACATAAAACGTAAAAGATTTCATAAATTTTGTAGGCGGTGACTTTATGTAAAAAGGGGAGTTCGCGTGAATTTTCGGCAGTCAGTGTCTCTTTCGCGACAGTTCCTTGACGGAACATTTTTTATAGATGTTATTCCTGAACGGCGATCCGTGTCGTAATAGTTTCAATATTATGTAAATGTACAGGTCGATAAAAGCAGTGTGGTCCTCATCCGACAGGATCACTTGTGTGCTCGCCCAAGGACGAACCATTAAGGTACCAGACTAAAACGGTATGTAGCACGCGTATACCATTGTCGAGCTATGCTAATTGCATACAACAAACAAGACAACCTTGGAGCGGACATTTCCTTCCTAAACTTTTGCAAACTAGCAGCATCGTTTTACACTAAACGAAGCATTTACTATTTGACAAAGAAGAATGTATCTCAAACATATTTTATCATGCTAAAGTACATAGTTCCATTACGAGAGAAGAGGCTGGTGCTCAATCATCCTCTCGCAACTTTTTAAAGTTTCAAAGCCAAATAAAGCAGCATAGTCGGGCAATTTCCCAACCCTCTAGTCCTTAACACCATTCCGTTAATGCAATGGAGAAAGGCGAAAGCAGTTTAAGGCAAACAATGGAATAAAACACACGGCACGTTTTTAATATAAATAATACATTTTCCGGACTACAAAACGACCGAAAAAAACCATCTCCCCAAAAACAGAATGTCATGGCTCAGCCATTATTGTAAGCTATTTCTGGATATTTATCAGCGTAAGTTAAGCAATGAGAAAAAATGTTCAATATAAGAGAAATTAATTTTTATTTCCTTTTGAAACATAAAATCCCGTTTTGCCTACAAGTTTAAACTGGAATTATCGTACATCAACATAAATACCGTGTACAATACCCAAAATGCCTCAATTGTAGCCTATTTTCCCGTTCGCCAATAATTGCCCTTTGTTAACTTGCTCATTATAGCCTAATATTTAACAATTACACGACTTCAGGTCAATTAGACAAGAAAAATAATAGTAATTTTTGGTTTTTGAATGCAGGACAAGTTTATTAAATATCAAATTAAACAAATGTTGGTACAAAAAAATATTTATATTACATGATAGATAGCAAATAATTATAAATTGTAAGTAGACTTTTTTTCCAACAGCTTGGCCATTTCGGCCCGGGCCTCATACTTTTTTTAATGAATACCAGGGACTGGAGGAGTTCCAGAAAAAAGGAAAGCTCTGGACCTTATTGTACTTTATCCCTGGCTCCACATTTCTGGGGGAGAACTCGCAACACAAGTGTTCAACTTGGGCCCCCGTTGTGTTCTTCCATCGAAGAAACTCATTTTTGAAGGGGTTTAGGACCAAATTCATGGTCGCTGGTCTGATCCCTTCCATTCATGAGTGCCGTGTCAATTTCTTTCAACTGCGACCACAGGTCCATTTAGGCGTCAGAAAAATTCTAGAGGCAGTGGTTGGGATTTAACTCACGACCGCGGGATCTACTACCCGAGAGTCTGACGCCTTAACCACTCGGCTACCGCGGCCCCCTACCTCATGCTTAGTATAATAAATCGCATTCAATACGCTTTCACACAAATAAATACATTCACGCATATATACATTGCATTACGAAACAACCGTGCCCAGAAGAACCATTCTTAAATCCGGCCTACACGCTCTATGTATGGAGCCAAGGCATATTACTCCTCTTTGTTGAGTTTTGATTTTGTTTTTGCCCCTGCAGTAATTTATTATTCAACGTTAGATTACTTGGAAATTGATAACATATTTATATAACTTTTGACTAGTGTTGTTACTTCATATATTATTCTAGATTATTATTATATTTATTTATAAGAGAAACCTAAGGTTTTGTAAGATTGTGCATTGACTTTCAAATTAATTACAATATTTTTTTTTTTTAAATGTGATATTTAAATGTTGCATCGATTGTAAATTATACAATCCTTTATGTTTAATGGTCTAATTGACCAAATTACTTCTTTCAATTAATTATTCTTTTTATGTAAGGTCTTGGTTGAGATGAAAAAAGGCTACAAGCTTGCTTTCTCATCTCAACCAAGACTTTACATAAATAGAATAATTAATCGAAAGATTAAATTATACGTTCATACCTGGCAGGATCATGTTTATTTAGTTCAAACCCGAATTAACTGATAAAAGACAAGCTCGTTTTTCAAATTATGGGTCGCAGGATGCGTAAAACAACTTACAAGACTGTCGAAAAGTAGGGTTAAAACATGTCGAAGCAGATTAGCAAGTAACAATTGAATTTGTAACACTACACGGAGATTCAGATTATTGGAAAGTAAGTTTTCGTAATTATATAAAATTCTCATCTTTCCTACCTTATATTAAAAAAGTCTAGGTTTGGATGATCAGGAAGTTAACCTGAAGTCCAATTACTATTTTTTCTACAGAAATTAAACATTCATCTCGCTATTTGATCAAAGAATCCCACATACCTAAAACAAACTCAGCCAACAATAAGACAACGCCTTAATTTTTAGAAAACTTTCGACAGCTAAAACAATCATAGGGCCCACGCGTAAGAGGAGTCGTGGGATGCGACGGAACCCCTTCATTTACGATGAAAGTCTGATAAGGGCGATACTTAAGGACCCAAATTTACTAACGCTTTTTGAATGCGAAAGTATCCGTTCTGAGGTTCTTTTTGTCCGGGTGAAAAAATCCCCAAGAACCAGGATTGGGGGGGGAGGTTAACGGTGCATGCTGTAAATGGCAGGTTGCTCTACAAGGCGCCACCGTTCATAGAAAGTTGTCCGTCATTGTCAGTTTTATCCTATTGTTCCTAGATGGATAGGGCATCCGGGAACTACGACCGCTGATAAACGATACTAAGAAGTCCTCTGCCCACGACAAGATTTAAAATGATTCCATCAACCCTAATACTTCCAATTCCACCAAATGAAGATTTATGGCCGTAATGGAAGAACAGGTCAGTTACATAAAAGAGACAGAGGTTTGGAAACTTGAGTTGAATTTCTGCACAAGAATGGATAAGTAAACTTTTGGTAAAATAAGAAGTGCTTATTCCATTAGGTCTTTGCTCCAAAAAATTGTATATAATTCATTAAACTGTCAAAGAAACCTTCCCATAAAACAAGGGAAGGAAAAGGGGAAAAATACTACAAAATTAAATTTTTACCAAAGGGCTAAATTGAAAACTGCAGTTCTACCGATACCGCAGATACCGCAAGAATAACAATTAAATTACTGCAGGGCGATAGAAACTCAAACGTTAACCAACGCATTAAGCTTGAAAAATTTAAAAAAAAGCTTAAGCTATACCGAGCGTCCCAAGAAATGTGACATTAACATCACATATCCACAAGATCACCTTGATAGTCGAAAATTCCAGCCTGTTATATTTTACATAGGTATTTCCTTTAATCGCGAACTGATACATGCTACTGGGTAGAAAGAATGTATTAAATATTTTTCTACGGTTACTTCCTGTTGGAATCGTCAAAGTCATCTTTGGCAAAGAGGCGAACACAGTTTGCGTTTGGGCCCGTTGACAAAGCGTGACCACTGATGTTACGGTCCTCCTTGGGACACGGTCATCAACATCCCATATTCCCTCCCTCTAAGCCTGTATTAACAAACAGTTATGTCGCATCGTTCGATAGAAAGAATTTCGCAATGCATTCCTCAACATGGTATTCATTAATACTATTAGGGTTCTTAATTGGGCCTCGTTTAATGGCTGAGGCAGGAATTCCTTTCTTTTCATTGCTAGAAATCGAATAGCGTTCGGCCGAGCCATGGCGCGAGCTGGGAAAGTGATTGTACCTATTGACAGGCATTTTTATTGGGTTTCAAAACGTAAGGTGATTGGGAAGTTTTGCTTTTTGATTGATGATAAAGTTCCAACCCTAAGAATGTATTAGATATTTATTTCTTGGGGTCAGTTGTAATAAGTGAGTTATTTATGTTTATCCACCTGCCCTGAATTCGAATCCAACATACAATATGTTTTTCTTTTAAATACCCGGCACCCCGGGTGTTCATATGACCTCTGCTGTTTTGAATCAATCTTAAATCATCGGATATTTTATTGTGATAACATTAACTGTAGTAGCACTCACTGCCGCACTATCTATGGGCCATACTTTCCTTAGCACTGTGGATATTCTTTTCTACTCTTTCCTGTCTCGAACTACATGGGTCAGGGATCCTCCAAAAGGAGTTTTCATTTCTTCGTCACTTGTTCTGCAGTCTCTTGTTTTCCATTCTATCATTTTTTTTAGTACAACGCTTTTCACTTTTTATAGTATATCCTGCCCAATTCCTTTAATTTGGTTACTGTAGCGATTATATTCCATAAACTCAGTCTGCTTTCTTACCCATAATTTTGTTCTGCATTTCTTCGTTATGCCTACCAGATACCGTCCAATACCAGGTATCTAACAGTGACCTGCAATTTATATACTGTTTTTCGATCCATCGTCCATGTCTCGCTGTATTACTAGCAGTGCTATGGTGGCCCATAGTTTGATCTTCAGCAGCTTCATGCCTTAAAGATTTTGTTACAAGCATTTTGTTCTTGCCTGAGAGAGTTCTGCCTTCTTTTGTGCCTGTGATATATAAGTTTATCCTTTACACTGTAACATTGTTCTGCCGTGCTCTGGGTAATTTTGCATTTGGATGGGTTCACTTCAGCTCATACTGCAAAGCCTGCTCTGATCTTCAACCATTTCTTGTTGATCCTCTTTTGTCACTAGAACTACATCTTCAGCGATTTCTAGGAGATTTGGCCATTCCCTTCCACTTTGATACCTTTACTTGCCCAGTTTACTTTATTGGATACATCTTGTAAATAGCGTGAAAATCTTGGAGGAACTAACATCCCCTTGGGGCACACTTTTCTTGTTTTTCCCAAATTGAATATGAATTATGGTGTTTGTTTCCCAGGTTCGAGAGCAGTCTGAAAATCTATGAAAAAATGTGGGATGTTAATGTCACATTTCTTGGGAAGCTCGGTATAGCATAAGCTTTTTTTTAATTTTTTAAGCTTAATGCGTTGGTTAAAGTTTGAGTTTCTTTCGCCCTGCAGTAATTTAATTGTTATTCTTGCGGTATCTTGATGTGGTCTTATCGATGAAAAATTTGACTTTTAGTATAAATTAAGAAGCATTTGAATTATTTTACTTAATTTAATGTTTGTGTATGTTAAAGCGTGTTTAATCCTGCCCTCGGTCAACTTAAAACATTTATAACATAGGAGAATTGGAAATAGTAGAAGGTAAAATTTAAGCCAGCGTGAAACGAATTTTGAGCATTAAAGTACATGAAGTAAGAAGTCTCATGCCAGATTGCACCTGCCTTTCTACACAAATGCAAGATTTGCTTGAATAATGAGCTGAAATGTGATCTGCATAGGTAGTTAATGCTCTTTGCAGATTTTCAGTGTACAAACGTTAACATACACTATAAAGAGAAAAGGACCTAGCACGGAGCCTTTGGAACCCCATTGTCTATTGTTGTCAGACCACTTTATGCTCACATGGTTTGCGTACAAAAATACATGACTGGAGCAATTTCATGATTTGTCAAAAGGTTTTGTTTAACGCGTAGACAGACAGGCGGCCTTCGTAACATGATGCAAATCATTGCTGTTATAAAATTTGTTTGTTTTAAAATTCTTTTGCAATGTGAAAATCGGCATTTCACGCTTCTACATTAAAAAAATTGCAAAACAACTAACAAGTGCATCTTAGTGGGGACATTGATTGGTAGTCAATGGTTATTATCTTGGTTTAGTTTTCTCGCAAGCCCGTTTGCGCTGTATTCCCCGATGTACATGTAGGATTTGGTAGAGACAAAAACCCAGTAATATAACGGCTTTAATTCCACTTTTTAATTTAGAATTTTTGATTTCCCATCAGCGGTTCTGCCACAAGGCCATTTGCACTGGTATTACCTGCCGCCGCAGAACTCGATACCGCCTGAGAAAATAATTTGCTCAGACCGAATCCTCAATTGAACTACCGTTACACCCGCGATTAACACTCCTTTAAACTGTAAAGACTTGGGGGGGATCCTACGATTTTCGGTCTCAGCGTTTATCCGATCCACGGTTATCACTTTTGGTTTGAACTTATAAAATTCAGCGGTTGTTCTGTTAGGTCATCTAACAAGTACTTGGGTAGAACATTTCCATTCAATTAATTCCCTGAGACGCTTTTTATCATGCTGAACCCTAAAGAACTAGCGAAATGTCGTAAGGAACAATAATAAACATGACATCTACGCTCGAAACGGAACTGTACAAACTGAAATTAAGTCGGTATACATGTTCTCTTCTGGGATTATAATATGAGTATAATTTTAAATAGTGCTTGAAATTATCTACAAATTTGATTCAATAAGATGTCCTGTATATGTTGCCCCAACGAAAATTAATACTTTTGTCGGATTGTTTTCTGCATTTAGGCCCTAGGTTCATTTGAAGTAAATCAGAAGAGTTTCTAAAATAGTCAAGTATTGGATTCGTGGGTTTATGGTTAAGAACAGTAATAAACGTTGTCTACTTTTTAAAAAGCAAAGTTCTCAGTTACGTTATTATTACTACTTTTCACATTCCCCAATCACTAATTTTCCCGTCAGCCCATTTTCTTTCTTTTTTTTTGCATTGCTTGCAGCCCTTAAACAGGATTGACCTCAGGGTAGCATTAACTTAAATCAAATAAAGGTGTACATTTTCTTTAGTCCTAGGAAATTTGTACCAATCGGATCTCTAGTTTACAGGGGCTGGTAATAAGGATGATGATGAGGATGAATACACTAATTTACAAGAACCCATCTCATTTTTTTAACTATTATTAACTAATAGTTTTTACAATTTTTATGCATTCTTAAATATGTTGATAATCATTCTATTCATTTATAAATAAATAAAACATAAATTAATATATTAATTCGATTCCTCGAGCGAGGTGACGATAGCACAAGTGGCAGAGCAGCCTTAATTCTAATTAACCTTAATTGTAATGTATCAATTGGTCAAGCGGACCACTAAATTAGTGAAATTAATTAATATATAATTAATGTGATAATGTAGTATGAAAAACTCTACTACTGGTGCACAATTGAGACACGCTTTTTCCATAAGTATTTGTCTTATAAAAGGAAAGTGAAATGAAGAAGTTAGGACAACGCTCTATTCGTACACGTTACATAATAAACATCGGAATTTTTCAAAAAATACAAACGAGGCATACCAACTTTGCACGTGTAAGATAAATTAGTTGTCCGAAATCCAAGGTGATTTGAACCAGTCATGAATATTTCATTACTGTTCACTTTATAATACAGACCAGGCCGGCCAGAAAGAGATAAGGCCTAAAAGGTATAATTTAGTAAACAATGCTCATTTAATGATGTGACCCGATTTTCGTGAAGATTGTCCAAGAGGAAATTTTGTGTTTTCTCCTCACGCTAGTTATACTGGTACGCTCATTAATCATTGCTAATTGGGTCTGTTAAATGTCTGTTAATAGAGACAATAATTATTTTTCAATCGGGGAAAAATATCGAATCTAAACCGTTGCTGCGGTGTTAAATTCTTTTTCATGGTTTCATCCACTACATGCTTTATCTAATTAAAACAATCCATTTCAGTGAATGATAACCGATATGTACTAGTCTATAAGAAAATTGTTTCCTCTGAATAATTTACTACAGTATTTTTCCTAACTCGTTTGTTAATCTGAATGTAATATTTCTCTGCAATAATACATGGAAATTTGGACAAACTTCTAATTAAAAACTGACACAAACTCTGCTAGCACAACTTAAGAATTACAGACGGTCTAGTTATCGTACTAACAACAGAAATAATTCGTTTTAGCCTCAAAGCAAATGTTGATTGTATTTGTGTAAGTATTATTTTAACATTTGCTGCACACTACAGCTACCTTCAATTTGGTGACCTGTAACAATGAAATATTAACTACTAAAAAATTAACCACAGATTGTAGAAAAGACCCAGTGATAGTAGACCAGTGTTGCTAATATGTTGTCTATTTAATCAATGCTTGTGTCAATTCGCGATTGGCAGGTTCTGATTTACTGCCGTTGGGTGGATTTAACAAATGGAATATTTAAGTCTACTGTAGTCTCGTTCGATACATAAAATGCCAAGGAATTTTTCGTAAAACTAAGAACTGGTCAGTTTGGATGCGTCCCTCATTTCTACTCCAGGCCATATCGGCTTAACCGTGGTGTTTTGTAAAACAACCTATTTATTTTGAAAGGTAAGCCAGGTCGTTATCTTTTTTTTATATAACACAATTAATTATGGTTTCTAGTTGAGATGAAAAAAAGTTAATGGCACGAGAGTTGATGTCCGAGAGGATCAAGGTCACGATAGCTCAGGTGGTAGAGCAGCGGCGTATCTAGCCGAAGGTCGCGGGTTCGAATCCCTCTCGTGCCATTAACTTTTTTTCATCTCAACTAAAAACCGTAATTAATTGCGTTATATTAATTGGTCGAACGGACCACGAAAACAGTGAATTTTTTTATATTATTGAAAGAGTACCCCATGTATCGTATCATAATTTGACGTTTCAGTCGCGTGTAAGGATTCAATGCCAAGTTTTTGTCGATGTACGGTCTGAGATACCGCAGTTCCATAGTTCCGCAGGTCAGTAGTTGAGAGGAGAATTAAGTAGGCTGGAGGAAAGAGTAAAGGCAATTTGGATGGGTTAATCTTCTTTTTACACCTAGTGTGAGTTGGGTCTGGAACTTGGAGTAGAAATAACAGGATGGGAGTTACTAAGGAGAATTGCTGTATCGTTTCAAACCTGGTGGTGGTTTGAGGATGTAATGGAATGACGTATACACAGTGCCAGAACACTACTCTGTGGAATACAAACATGGATAGGGACATAAGCAGACGAAGAAAGGCGTGAGCATGAATAGACTGCCGCATATCAAGGGGTGAGGAAATAATGTCTACCACGCGATGACACTATTGGATAGTTGAGTGACAGTTGCGAAAACCAAATTGATAATTTGGTATTATATTTTTTAATTAAAACTTGGAAGAATTCTTTTAAATAGCGGTTTTCTATAATTTTACCGAAATTGGACAGTAGGTTTGCAAAAAAAAAAAGTAAAAAATGCTAACCGCAAATCCAAAAAAGTATTTTTTTATTGCTATGATTCGTATTTATTGATAATTTAACTACATATTTAAAACAAATCCGGATTGGATTTTTTGGCCTGTGTTTCCGGAATAGAGATTTGGTCTTTAACTTTGTACCTAACCCATTTTCTACGTAAACAAACCTATTGATATATAACAATATTGACATAAACAAAAGCAGAAAACCATGCTTAGAAAAAATTCACTTTGTATTTAACCCCTTACTCAGGACACTATTTCGTACAGCCGAAAGCTAGGCAGCAGACCTACACGGCTTCATCCCTGATCTCTTCATTTCAATATTTATCACGAAGGCCGATACTACACTCAACGATACGTAATTTTAAGTAAGTAGTAAGTAAAAAATAAGTAAGTGGACGAGATTACTCCCGATTAGGAAGAAATATTCCTGGCAAACTTAACGAAGGAACTGATTTTCTTTCTTTCAAATTCGCTTTATCTTCGGATTGTAATAAATGATAAGAATATGTTTGGCAGTATGCTGCAACTTGCATGCTCATGATAGTAATAATTCACCAATCTGAACAGTCGGAAAATAAAAATTAATGGAACAATACTGCAGGATAGATTGAGGTTATCTGTTAGAAACACCGGCGATCAGCAGTTTCTCAATCACGGTCGGTTTCCCAATACGGAAAAAATAGAATTTTAATTTCCTTCCTACTTTCATGATTGAGTATAATAAGTTACCTGCTAATAAATGTATTCAGCCTAAAAGGGATGTTACATAAAATAAATTTAAAATACGCAATGGCCACAAGGATATAAGACTAATGCAGGTAGAAGTGTTTTACATGAAATGCAACGCAGATATGTCAGCAATTCATAAAATTTAAAAACAAAGTTTAAATAGAAATAAAAATTGTCGTTCCATGTTCTTTTCAGGGTATTTTTAACTTCTAAACAGTTAAATATATTACAACAAACAATTACATAAAGCTCAAATTTCGACACGGCCATAAAAATCAAGCTGATTCAAGTTTCACATCGTCGCAGAACTTCTCAGAAGGAAATTTGCATGTAAATGACTAAAATGAGTAAATAAATGGTTATTTGGAATGTAATTTACGATCTGGCCATTTAAAAGAAACTCTTGCCAGTTGGGTTTGTTGAAATTTTTTCGGGTGACCTCAAGTTTTCGAACACGTTCTTTAAATTTTATTAACGAAAGATATATTACGGAGAAATAAAACTACACACTTAGGAATAATATATCCAGCTTTGCCCTACCAAAAACCTAATGAGCTAACTTGACTACTTGAATTTGTGATCTACGATAAATAAATACGAAAGCATTAAATCGAACAGGTTGATTGTCTGAATTTATTATATGAAAAAAACGAACTGGTAAGCCTGTCTCGATTTGCTAGTATTGTCAATAGTAAAAAAGTGAACAGTTCTTTATTTCGCCCACATAGCAACTAACAATCCTGTAATTTTATTACTGGAGGATGAGAGGGCTGGAGGGGCAAAGAGATCTTTTGATTTGCTCACGAGCCCCGTACTAGTTTCTACTTTTCATTATTTTTAAAAATATATAAATATTATAAGAACAAAATGAAAATCCGAAAAGCTGATCAAACAATAGTCTTTAACAAAATAACCTTTCCAGGTTCAACTGGAATAGCACTTAAATAAGCGTTAAAATTATTATTTAATCTGGACCCACATTCAGTAAATCGCAGAGCGGAACAAAATGAAAGATTTTACTCAAGCGTATTTTTTTTATACACGGACGGGTCAAAAAACGGGAGAAAACGCAGTCTGCGCTTTTTACGGCCCAAACGCGGTACCTGAGAAACCAATGAGACTTCCGGGAGTGGCATCCGCTTTCACATGCGAAATTTATGCAATTATAGAAGCAATCCAATATTCTGAACAGGTAAAACCGGGATCACAAGTTGTAATTGAATTTCTTTGCATTCCGGCGCATTGTGTGATCCGGTGTAACGAGAAAGCAAACTTGTTGCCGAAGGAAGGGGCCATAAGAGACCACAAGGGTCAGCAAGCGGATTTGTCGGGTATTAAAGAGCCTTGATGATTAATTTTACCCTAATATGAAAAAGTATGAACAGTTGGCAATGTCATGACAAAACGGAAAAAGGACTATTTTAGGCTGTTTCCAAAGATTACAATTACACCATAGCTTTCCAACGTGACTATAACTAAATCGACTTGCATGATACATTTTTGTCGATCGGACACGTCGATTTGGATAATCCTTTGGAAATTATGCTAAAGCAGTTTAGTAATGTGCTTTAGTCTTACGGATCGGTGTAGCCGATGAGCGATGTATGCGTGACCCCTTTTGGTTCAATAGACAGCCACAATGAATTTCTGATATGACCATCAGCCCGAGGAACGAGGAATCCCCTGCAGTTGCATGCATTTGCCCACCAAAGTTTAGACGTTATATTCATCTTAAAATCTTACAAGTGACTCAATCTTACAACCTCTAACATTAAAACTAGAAGCGGTAAAAGTGGTCTTCAGGACTTAAAATTATTTAAAAAGAAAGAAAATCCGAACGCTGTAGCATATTTTAATGGAATGCCGCGAACTCGACCAAGAACATACAAAGATGATGACCGACATTAAAAAGATATTCCCAAAGTATAAACTAGAACTACAACCTGCTACTTCCAGTTATTTTAAGGGTCCGTAAGCTCCCACGGAATGCGAGCAGTTGGGTAAGATGAGGCTGCGAGTTGCAAGTGCCCAAACTCTTATCTGCATGCACTATCAGCACACGTTCTATTTCCTCAAACGACAAATTATAGTACGGGATCCCTCTCGTTCTACACCTCAGTCAATAAATCAAAGACCCCTTCTCGGATTTTATGTTAGGTTCTAAAAAGAAGATTTTGATAGCTTTAAGAGAATACGTTTTGGAGCCCTGCTTCGTTTGTATATCAGTTCATCTGTTTTTACCAGAGACATGAATTTTATTGCATTTTTCGTCCGTTGTGTGCCATATATTTCTTCTTCAGGGTTGTAACAATTTCGATTTTATTGTTCCATTTTAATTTATAACCCAGTTATGTTATGTTCTGTTAAATTTATATATAACTATAATAAAATAAATATAACTGATTAAATGCCCAATGTTCAATTTTAGGACGTTTGACCAATTATTTTTATAAATAAGTAATAATTATCTTGTAATGGTCTTATATGGTATTTGTTCCTTTTAATTTGTTTCATTCTTATTGTATCGATAATTTTTAAGAGTAGATAATTAGGAGAATTTAAGCCAATTTTACATAAATTTTCTTATTATTATTGCTCAACACTATTAATTACTTAAATTCACTAATTTCGTGGTCCACTTGAATAATTAATACATTATAATTAATTAAGGCTTTTAGTTCAGATAAAAAATCAATGGCAAGAGTGGGATTGAAAAATGGCAAAAAAGAGGGAAAATTCAAACGGTGGAGTTGAGATGGGAAGTTAAGTGTCTGAGTGGATCGAGGTCTCAAGTGGTAGAGCAGCGGCGTATCAAGCCGAAGATCATGGGTTCGAATCTCGCCCGTGCTACTGACTTTTTTATCTCAACTAAAAATCTTAATTAATTGTAACTGTTAATTACATTTTTAGGTAAGGTTTTGGGTGAAATGAGAAACTTAATGTCACGAGCGGGATTCGAGCCCACGACCTTCGGCTAACCCGCTGCGCATGGTAAAGGAGGAAAAATTTGAAAAATGGCAAAAGTAGGGAAAATTCGAAAGGTTAGTGGATCAAAGTCACGATAGCTCAATCGATTAGAGCAGCGGCGTATTTAGCCGAAGGTCGTGGGTTCGAATCCCGCTCACGACTTTTAACTTTTTCATTTCAACCAAAACGTTACATAAAAATAATTAATTGAAAGAAATAATTTGGTCAATCATACGACTAGATACAATGGACTGTTAATTACATTCACACAAAAAGGAATAGACTTTCTAGAAATGGAAACTAGAGAGGAAAAATAAATTTATTTTAAAAATAATTTTTGATATCTTGATTTGTTTAATTAATTTGTTTTAAAATCGCTTTATTTTATTGAAATATGGTATCAAGTATGCGAAATTACTTCAACTTATTAACTTATAAAAAGGATTAAAGTTACTTTTTTCTCTTTTGTACTTTTTAAGTCATTCTCAAGGTGAGGGTTGTTCCCTGGTGTGCAGTAACTCAGCCCCCATGAATGAAACATTTAGCAATTGAATTTAGTTTTCCACCACGCGAAGTGGAGGAGGCAACATTTCTAAAAGATATTTCTCCAAGGCTTGCACGTGATCTTTTTCTTTATTACTGCAGGTCACGTTTTCGGCCGTGCAATTCCTTCCATTTGTCCCTTTGGGGGAGAGCCATAGACGGTTGAGGTCAGTATTCATGACCCCCAGACACAATACCTTAGCTTACTATCGTTTTGATCGATTAACTCGTCAAAAAGTGGCCAACTGGTCGAAAATTCGCTTTCAAAGTCATACCAATTAGATAAAGCCTAACAATTTTTTTTTAACAAAGATTAAGCAGTTTTATGCTTTGAAATTATGGCCCAAAAATCAGTCTCATATTGTTCAAATTCTCATCATCATCTATTTCTTTAAGCAGTGCAGTTGTACTTACAAAAAGAGAACTCCAGAGAAGAATTTATTAATTTTAAAAAATTGTACTAATGTAAAATACGATTGTAAACAGAAATGATTTGAGAAAGGGTAAATCTGGCAATTCACGTTTTTGGAAACGATAGTTCTACTCACAGAAGCTTAGCTGCCTAAAACATCTTTGAGTAGAACTATCTTTCCCAAAAAGTGTGTAGTTCGTATCTTAAGGTTGGTAATAATTGTAATTGTAAATAACTCAAAATACGGACTCGAATAAACGATAATTTAGCTGGTAGGTAGTACAGCAGACAGATGACAGACATTTAAACGTTAAAACTCACATCAATTTCTAACATTCCCAGTCAATTTGTGTTATTGTCGTAACTTAGGATTAAAAAACAGCACCAAGCTCATTGATTTTATAGATACTTTACACGATACCCATGGTGAATAGTGATTTAATACGTGGCGTTCTATGATTTTGAGGATTCGAGGTGAGATAAAAGGAAAGTACAGCTCCGAATAATGATTGATGGCGTTTTCAAGCACATCTGGACAAGAGTCCCTCCATGCATAACCTTAAATTAACCTAAAGAATCCCCAGCGTTTTTGTGGATTTAATTTACAAAATCGGTGTTTCTCCGCCCAATCGTTTTAGTCCAATTTGTAGACTGCTTGGCATTAAAGTGTTATTTTTTTCCCATGCCGTACCGTCGGCCCAGGATTGACGGAGGAGGGCCGATTGTCGGGAAAGGTCGAATCGATCACAGCAAGGAGCACATAATGACGAATTGTGGGGGTCCATTATTATTAAAGGGTGGATCGGGGAGGACAGCTGGCATGACTCACGGAACTCCAGTCCAAATCGAGGAACAGACATTTTCCTATACTTTACAAATCCCTCTGTAAATTCTAATGACAAAATAATACGAAAATTACACCCGCCACAGTTTATGCAAATTGAGACTACACTTATTTTGAATCAGGTAGGCTAATTCTACTTGATAACGAAGAGATAGTAATTTAATCACAAATACAGATTTCCTACCTTCTCCGCTCTCTCACTACTCCCTCTTTCTGATTCAGTGCCTCTTTCTCTTTCTATATTATCTATCTACCTTCAACATCCATCTGTATGTATATTCTACTACCTATATGTCCATCTCTCTCTCTCTCTCTCTCTCTCTCTCTCTCTCTCTCTCTCTCTCT